>JAQIXA010004281.1:0-11723 GCA_034699045.1 Nanhermannia cf. coronata Gr-Ori-00579 | reverse complement strand
AAGTTGGTGTAATTTTTGTAAGTAAACAAAAAACCAAATTCCGAGATTGCCCCTCACGTAGAGGGTTTTCACTGTGAAATGGCAAGTTTTATTGTATTTACTTACCTATAATAAAATATTACAATAGTTATTACATACTCATATCGCATGAGTATGATTACTTTTTCGCACATTATTCATTAATTATACGCAATTGTTTTTAGTAGTAGGTATACATCTATACTAATTTTTCTATTTCTATTATTTCTAAATATCCGTACAAAATACATTATATCAAGTAGAGTACCCTATCTATATTTAGTAGTAGTAATACATTAACATATAATAATACCCTACATAGTATGTATTACGCGTAATATATATTATTGTATATTTGTCAATACTTTGTGTAGGTAGGTAGGGTACTATTTGTTTAGCATTTTACAAAAAAGTAATTTTAAAAGTATTATACATCGTAATAGATAATTTAACTATATTATCTAAACTTATTAGCTAGGTAATACGAGTATATCTCTACAAAATAATTCATAAATTGGTAAAAATTTGTTTTAAGACAAAATTTTCTTCAAGATATACTAATCTCTAGAACTACCAAGTACTCGTATGTAGGTTAGGTAAAATATTTAAAGGTATTCAAAAGAATTTCATATTGGCTAATTTACTTCAAGTCAGTGATCAGTGGCTTTTCAGGAAAAAAAATCTAAACTTTAAAAAAGGTTTATTTTCAAAAATGAATTACGTAATTCAAGCACGACTCTATAAGAAAATGTGAGCAAAAAGTAGGTACTGGTAGATGAAAGAGAATACCTAAGATATCTATAAAATGACATACCTAATATTTATATTTAACCTTTATATTTTGTTTAAATAGTAGGGTATATATAGAAGGTAACTTTTGAGGGGAAAAAGTTTACTTTTTTATGACATACCTCTCTAATTTCATCGTCTTTCTGTGGGTAAATGGAATTTCCCATCAATTCGCCATCAAAATGATTAAAGGGTGGTCTTTGTATTCTCGAGGTAGGAAAATAAAGTTGACCTTTCGGCTCCAGTTGATAGTTACCATTACTAGGATTGAATTCTTCTACTGATCTCAGATCTGTCAGTCCATTTTGATTTTGATTTTGATTTTGACTCGACTGGTCAAGTGGAATACCATGAACTGAACCGATGGTGACAAGGGTTATGAAGAAAATGGCAAACGAAGTCAAACTTGTCCTCCTGGATGAGACATACTTCACAACGAAGTTTTCTTCTCGATTGAAATCCAGTCTGTATTTATTAATAGCCATGTATGTATGAGTTTTTTTGTCTCTTGTCAGGTTGAATTATTTTCAACTTCTTGAAACTTTTGTCCTGAAATAGAATGAAAAAAATTGAGTGTCAGTATTGAATTTTATGTCCAATATTTTGATATTATTATAAAGCTGTCTATGTATTTGAAGAATAATAAAGTATTCTCTGTAATTCATCTTACTTAAAGTACATTTAGGATAGGTAAGTATCTATTATAATTTATAAGTAAAAAATGATATCATTTCCAAATATTTAATTTGACCAAAGGATACCATAAGAAACATATAATCGACAAGTTTCACAACTCGAAATATTAAGCAAGTATCTTTACCTAAGTAGGTAAATAGTTTAAAATAGCGTTTAATAAAGAATTGATATATTCGACAAATTCAAGCGTCACAAGTATTAAACCAACCATTATTATTTAGCTAGTTAATTAGCATAATTGGGGATTATTTAGCTATTTTGGTTAATTATGCTATTTAATCGACTCGTCTGACAATCAATTAACAAATTATAGGTATCTACATCTACAGTCTAAAGTTCTTAGAAAAATTTAGAATGTTTGATGCTTTTCTGAAATAAGTGTAGGTTGATTCCTTGAAAAAGTGCCTTTGCAAAAGTATTACGTAATCTATTATATAGTTTACCTACCTTATAGCTACCTATCCAGGTCCATATTGATACAAAATACAAAATAGTAAATACATACCTGCTTAGTTAATAATTAAGAGGCTTATAGGACAAAATATATTGTAAATTCAATTATGATTTGAGATTTGAGACTTCGAGTCTTGTTAGTTCTAAAAAAGAAGCCTTTGGAATCAAATATTATTCGATAATTTGAAACTATTTATTGGATTATTAATTATCCTGTTAGACGATATTAATATTACCCAAAGTTGCTCTATTCAAAATCAAAATAAATGGAGAAAGTTGGTCAAATGAATTTTATACATTTTGAATTCAATACCTAATAGTTAATAGATATATTTTATTACTTACATGTACAATTAGGTTAGGTTAGGTATTTATGTTATTTCCAGAGAATTTTTTGGTTTGAAATTTGAAATTACCCATTTACAATTAAAGCTCTCTTTTATTATACTATTATATTTCAATATGTATAAATGTCGAAATTCTGTAAAATTTTACAAAAATATCATGCAAATGCCTTTATACGAGTATTACAAATCCAAATCTTCAATTCCAAATAAATTCAAAATTCAAAATGTATAAGTTTTAAAATGAGAAATTCGAGTTTCTTTTTGTAAAGGCTTCAAATAACTTATAATTTATGCAATAGAAACACAGTAGTAGTATGTAGAAATTTCTATTCAAAATAAATGTAAAAAAAAAACCTTTATATTTAGGTACCCTATACTTATGGTTAGCATTAGATATGTAGGTAGGTAGGTCTTTTATTTCATGAATTGAAATAATTTTCAATTTAAAATGAAACATAAAGGTAAGGCCAAGGCACTACTTTTGACATTTATTGTATCTAGAAAATAATATTCAAGTTGATATATCCTATCCTATACCTTAGGTACTTATTTTAGGGTTTGTAATAAAATGTTGCAATTTTTGAGTACCCTACCTACATACTTGCATCACGAGTACCTATTATCATTTTTTGCAGAAAAATTGCTAACTATAACATTTAAAAATTTAAATAGTTAATATTCGTACTAGGTACTTAAATTATAAGTATAGGTTATATTTAATAATTTTTTTAACCAGTTATCCATAATTATATATGAGAGTATTGGCATTTACTTAAGAACCTTTAATGACTGTACTGTTCTTAAGCTTTGTCATTGAATATTTAAAATAATTTTTAAAGCCTAGTAAGATAATTTAAATGGATTCTTGAATTATTACTTAAGACTTGAGACTCTAATGGAAATAACTTGAGCTTTAAGACTTGACTTGTAGGCGTAGGGTATGCTGAATGCATAGTATATAATGTATTTCTAATTTCTAAGCAAAAAAGCAAAATGCCAAATAAAAAACAAAAAACAAATTAGACTAATGAGAATTTGGGCAAGAAATTCTTATTGCATGCTCAGGTAAAATTATACTTTTAGATACTTACCTACATTATTTCATATCGCTATAATAGATTTATAATTACATTTGATACCCAGTTTTATTATTATTTGAAGATATTACTTTCATAGTCCAAAATCTATTTAATGTATTTTGATGATCATTACAATGCAACCTATAGTGATTGTTATTTACAATACACATGTATTGTGTAGGAATTCAAATCTCTAAAGCATTAAGATTCTAGATTATACACTACATTAATTAATACATAATGATAATCTCGTATTAATTATTGAAAACGATTTTTTGTAATTTCATGAGAATCATTAGGATTAAGCTTAGAATTTAGGATTAGAAAAAGATAATAATTAGTAGAAAAAACTACAAACTCTTAATTTCATCATTAAAAAATCCTTTAGAAAAGTTTTATACCTAAATACAAACAATACTAGAATTAATAATCTTTTTTTAGAATTTTTTGAAAAATAATGCTAACATTTAAATACCTAAAGAAAGTATAAATTAACAAAAATTATTAGAAAGCAATTTGCGTCACCAACGCTTATGATTATGAGAACCCGAAAGTTTTAACTATTTATTTAGATTTATACTTAGAAAAAGATAATAGATTAGCAAAGTGCTAATATAAACTTATTCATGTGTATAATGTACCTTACTAAATTTGTACTTACTGATACTCATAGTACCGTGCTCTATACTGTATACTCGTACATACTTGTATGCATGTATGTTTTATAAAGCCAACACTTTGCAAATTCTAAAATTTTGGAATTTAAGTTTGAGTATCATGAGAAATGCACAAAATGAAAGTGACAGGAACAAATCACTTTTTTCTCCCTCAAGGACCAAACTTTAAGTAACTTTTATTACAAGCTAATACCGACTACTAATGCATATACTTAAATGTTAAATTATTCAAGATATAAATAGTCTTTAAGATATACAGATATATAGCGATATGTACCTAGGTAGTACATAATGGATTAAGAATAAGCCAATCCATTAAGTATCTCAAATCTTAATTGAAATCCTGACAATGAACTTTCTTTACTGATACGATACGATACATGTACGAGTATTGTTATTATATTACTGTATCTCAAGCATACTGCTATCTACTATATCTACCTACTCATTTTTTGATAAGTATGACTTATGGCATAATACTTTTTTTAAAATGATGGTTTCTTAAAAGTTATTGCCATTAAAAAATAACTATTCTGCCTACACATATACGAGTTCAAGTAAGTAGGTTCAAGGATTCTAGTAGGTACAAGGTTTTGAAAAAATTTTGATCCAAATTTATGTAAGACACTAATTATTAGCAATGAAGGCGATTATTTATCTTTTTATAAAGGTTTTGAAATAATTTTTGCCCACATTTAATTAGTATTGAAAATTGTAAAACTACCTACATACATTTTACTTTGTAATTTTAGAAGGTAATGTAGTATAGTAATCTGCCTGTAAGAATTAAAATAAACCGTATCTTATTACTTATTACGGAGTACCTACTTATTTTACGGATAGACTTATTAAAGAAAGTAATATTTTTTGTCTTATTTTTCATATTTATTTGCAAAATATACGAGTAGGGTACTATGAAAATTTTTGAGTCAAGGATTTATATATCATCTTATTAAATGGGTTTGTTCAACTTTTTCTACAAGTATCAAGTTTGAAGTCACTTGATCCTTAGCATAATTTTAAATTAAAAATTCAACCAAAGTGCCCACATCATCATCATATTTACCTCAAAGAGAAAGTTGAATAAACTTTCTCCTACGAGTATTATTAGAGCTTACTCTTTTTGTAATTTCAAAGAGAAATTTCTAGTAGGATTAAAACTTTTTTAATTTTTAATTTTGTAGCAATAAACTAATTAGCTAATCATACGATAAGTATGTTTTAAATCTAATTGTAAGATAGGCCAATAGTAATAGATATAAAATGAGATTTAGGAGGGCCAATATACATACAAATTACAAATGCAAGTACTTTACATGAGATGATAAAGTTTATTTTAGGATATAAGAAACCTTGAGATAAAATAGCCCCTAGAAGAGCACGACTCTTAATTAACAAGATTAAAAAAACTTAATTACATATTAGTAGGTATGAGTACATACTACATGCATACAGTATAGATAGACTGACGCATTATACAATACACAAGTAGGTACTAGTTGAAAATTATAAAAATACTCATTCATAATTGAGACTAAAATAACTATCATATCAGACTGACGAGATTGAGACCTTTTACTACTATGGTACTCTATCTACCACTATTACTTTACTAGCTAATATGTGCTCTTAATTAATAATAATGAAATGAAATATCAACTTGGTTTAATGTTAAAAGTACCCTACTGCATTAAATTATCAATTATCGTTAATACCCACTCCCACTAACGACTATCTAATTAATATTTGGTGCCCTACTTGACAAGTAGTTAATATATAAAATATGATAAAAGTTGAAAAAATCCAAATTTCGTTTAGGTATGAGTATAGTATAAGTCTTAAAACCTAAAATTATTAAAGCAAAACAAATTTTTTTTTAAAACATTCAACTACCTCAACCAAAAATACATATATTCTGCTTTTTCCATAAAAATATATTAAGTACCAAACCTACCCAAATATTCTAAATATTCTAATTAAGATACATAATTTAGTATCCACATTTAGTACATAATAATATCTTCTACAAGTAGAAGGATCAGATCGAGGTCAAATCAGATCAACAAGGCTTCTCAATTACCAATTTTATTTTGTCTATAAAGTCTTATCCTGCAGTAGGTAATTGTTTAAAGAGTACAGGAGACTTGAAACTTTTTGATAAGGACATTTTTTGAAATGGACATTTTGACTTTTTGAAATTTTTTTTATATACTCTATGTAGGTACATAACTTAGAGTTAGATAGATCATCTTATATCAAATCAACAATCTATTAGGTATTTACGACCAAAGTTATTTACGAAGTAACCTGAAAAAATAAATTAAAAACTGGAGGCTAGTCTTAACTACTCAAGATCATATAGAAGGCATTTAGCAGTTTATAAAAGTAATTTAATTTAAGAGTAAATTAATTTCTATCAACCAACCCCGACATTCCCTTAATATAAGTAGGTATCCTACTCTACTAACAAATCTTCAAGATATGATGGAAAAGTTCCATTTCCCACCATTTAATCAAATGGATTCCGAATGGCTGGATGAGCGTAATCAAAGTATGTTTAATTAATATATCTGTAGTATCAAAATATAGTCTCTAAACTGGTAGCTAATTTCAACACCCACATTTAGTACCCTTAATGATAATGAAAAAGACAATATTGACTTTACATTTGATACCATTCAAATATACAAACTCTCGAATTTTTCTAGATCTGAAATCTTTTTCAAAATCAAATTCAAGTCGACAAGTACCTAGCTTACTTAAAATTCTTAAGATCCCATGGGTATTCCAGGAAATAAAGAAAAGAGCTTTACTTACCTCTTAAATCTTAATGTCAGTACTGTACTGATGGTGTGATAATGAATAGAGTTTTTTCTCCAATTTAGAATTTAGAACAGAAAAATCCTTTATAATATCCCGCTCTATTATATAATCCCCTTGTGGAGACAAATTTTTCAAGAAAAAAAAAGAATTCTTCTAGGCTTCTAGTACATAAATTGGCTCTTGACTGGGGAGCTTAAATAAAGATTTTGCTAGTAAGTATTAATACTGATGGTATTTAAAAAAGAAAAAAAAGTCAACCCACGTTCAGAGATTTACTTTACAGTAGATTAAACACTTTTGCTTTTGAGAAACTGCTCAGCTAGATTTAATTTAATGATGTGGTGTAGTGTACTGTAGAGTAAAAAATATGTCACCAAAAAAGCCTCGTTTTTTTCCTTGATTTTGGTGGCTTTTCCAAGTATGTACTTATATGTGTATATGAGGGGAACAAGTGGTTTAGACAGGGTAGATTTTGAGAGATGTATCTTTATCAGAGTTCTGGGCTGAAATGAAAAATTCGGTTTCAAATCAAAGAAAGTAAGTAGGAGAAAGCTGGCTTTCTCCAACAGAAACAGAATGGTTTAAATCCAAAGCTTTTCCTATTCTCTATTCCAATTTAAATACACCGATCTCGGACATTTTGGAGTTTCTAGCTTTTATAAAATGATACCCTTTAAACCTACATAAATTCAAAAAATACCTATCTGGATTATACCTCTAGTAGTATTATAGGTACTAGTAAGTACAGGTAATACGAGCTATAAAATTTAAGTGAAATTCCTTGGTTTGATATTTCGACTTCTATTTGTCTTGTAAGTTTGTAAATGTTGGTACTTTTTATAAGGCTAAAAGAAAGTAACAGGTATGAATACCACAGCGTATTTGAGTTTTGATCATAACAAAAATCTGCATTTTGATTTCGAAAATATAAGAGGGATAAAAATATAAAAACTTGAAGATTTCTTTCTGTTTTTCAAAGCAAATTATACCAATTTTAACGAAATTTCAAACATCGGTTAAAAATCAAAACAAAAAATCAACAAGTATTACTTATGTATTTTTGATTGCAGACCGAATTAATATTAGATTTTATGAAAAATTTTGTGATAATTATTTTTAAAAAATTTGCTCATATACGATTAGGTATAGGTAGATCAAAAATTACTTTTTTCAGATTCTGAATCTTATATAAAGTTTTAATAATAAATATATAATGATTGTACCCAATTAAAATTAGAAATTATTACAATCTTTATGCAAATACTTTCTTATAAGAATCTTATATTTTACCAGTCTTATACAGATTACGATTACCTATTACAAAAAATAATTTCTAGTTTAACAAAAACCAGACAAAAAAGTCTGTCCCAATATTTATTATTAGTACATTTTATATGCGAGCTAATAATTATGCCCCTAGAAAGCTTAGTCATTATTGTAAATGGAAATTTTCTAAAATTTCATAACAAAATTGAAATTTAATAAACAAAGTTTAGAGTATGGTGGTGGTGGTGAATTTCTATTAATAAAATAAATACCTCAAGCATACATATTACTTATCTCAGATTGTGGGGGTGTTTCACGATCACGAAAATAGAATTTTATTTCGACCATTCGAGACAATGGAGGTTACAATGTACACTCATTCTATTCTTTAACTTAAATTCAACCAATTTTGAGCCTGTCTCTTTCAATTTGTTTTCAATTGAATTTAATTCAATTCAATTCAACTTTTTTTTTATTTGCTTTCACTTAACTATATTTTTCTTACTATGTACCTATCTATCAGTATATTTACTTGTATTGTATATAAAATCATTCAAAATTTTAAACCTAACTTTTCTGTTGTTTACCCAAACTAGAATACATCTAGAATACTTTTTATTCCTTAATAAAATAAGTAAATCCATTTACACTCTTTTTATTTCGATATTATTGTACTTGAGTAGGTACTATTTTGATTACGTAACTACGTCACAATCGATTCAATATATTATATTGTATTGTGTAAGACATTTTATACATATTGAAGAAAGTTTATTGACTTTGACAATCTATACATTCTATCTCGTTTAGATAAGCAAATATCTAAATAGTCGATTATTGACTTTATATCTGGACAAGTATCTTGAATCTTGAGGTATTTGTTTAAAATTTTTGATGTAAATGTAAAAAATTTGATATTGAAAATAGGTTTTTGAAAACTTTAATGGTATACATTTCACTTATAGAAATGTAATAGAAAATGAACTTACCATTGTTAGGAAGTTTTCAAATCTATTTTTAATGTCCTCAGATTAAATACAAATATTTAAAATTACAATATTGTGTATCTTGATTAACAAATTTGATTAGCAAATTAACCCCATTGTGTGACATGTATTAACAAGAATGAAAATGATAAAAATAAAAATAACTATGCACTAAACATGTAGGTTGTAAGTATCAGTAGGGTACTTAAATGCCAAAGTGATTCAACTTTTGAATTTTTTAGGTCCTGATTTTGGGTCATTGTCTGTAACTGTAATAAGTGTAACAGGTATAATGGTGTGTGAAATGTGAAATCATAAAAAATCATATTTTTTCCTAAAATGAATGCCTATTTTTGTAGATACAACAATATACAATATAGACACTTTAGACAATATACAAGTACAGGTCTTTTCTTTCTTTTGAGTTTTGGTCTTTTATTTTTCACTAGAGAACTCAAAAGGTATTTTTTTATTTAAAAAAAAATTGTAGGTACTAGGTACCTACATTGTATTCTATGAATATTTACATTTAGCTATTAAGTATTATGCAAATGGAGAAAGTGATTTGAATTTGTAGTAGGTACTAATAGTAGAATCAGTATATGAAAAGTAGGTGCAAATTTTTTGAGAAGGGTACATATATTTTAATATCTATCTTGAAATGCTGGAATCAAGTTTCAAAGGATTTAATTTTAAAAATGAAATAATAGGCGAACTTTGAAGAAGAATAGGTACTCGTATGTTAAATCTAAATTAACTTTGATGTAGGTATAACGATTTTCGAACAAAATTGAAAAATTTTATTGAAAAAAATACAATTAATCCTCTTTAAACTAATATTATTACACAACAAGGAGGATTTTGTTTTAAAAAATACTTTAGATTTATACATTCTTATAATAAGAGTAGGTAGTAACGATACGAGTATCATTTTTATAACTTTGAGAATTTGAAATTATAAATTTTACTCAAGTTTTAAGCTTACAGCTTATCATTGCAATTGTTTAGGCATCCAATCATTTTTCTAATAAAATTTTTCAAATCCAATTTTCTAAGTTTATCGAACTTTTAAAAATTAAGGGTTTTTAAGTTACTTCAAAATTAAGTAGATAGTTCCTTATAGTATCTATTTTCTAAAAATTCTATACTTTTTAATAGTAACTCTTTTACAATAAGGACCAACTATCCACTAGTATACTTACAAAATTACTAGCTATAATATAATGTATGGACAAGATTAAAAGTTTTTGATTTGGTAAAATTGTCTTATTATAATTTCTTATGAAAAACGAAAGTTAATTTCTTTTAGATTAAAAAAGTCATATTATATTGACATCAATAAGGCTTGTTTATATCATTTTCAAATTCAAATATAGGTAGTTGTATTTTGAATTTTAAAAGTACATAATACCATCATAGAAGGTAATATCAATAGTAGATGTTCTACTTTCTCTGATTTCAAATACCAAAGTTTTTTGTCTCGAATCTTTTTGAACTTTATTAAAAAATATATATACGCGGCCTTCAAGTACAAACAAGTTAACTATACTTACTGGGCAAAAATCTCATAAAATTATATTTTTGCGAATATATTTACTCAAGTGTTACCTGTAGCATACGGACACTGTATAATTATCAGTACTACAGATAGGTAGTAACTTTTTCAAAGGACAAATCTCATAGTCAGATAGACTTTATTATAAAATCTGAATCTCAATTTTAGAAGTATACTTTAAATTAAGAAGAAAAATACATAATTAAAGCTTATCAATAATCTACTAGGAAGAACTTTGTGATTATTTATTCAAAATAAAAATCGGATTAATAAATTTTTTTAAATAGAAAAACAACAAATTTTATAAAGCAAAATCTACTTTTATTTTTAATCTCTTTAAAACAAATTAAATTTTGTTTGAGTAGTATCCCGTTTAATTAACAGTTGTACAACGTATGACTTCCTAGAACTAAAGATAACATGTTAAGTAGCTTTCTTTAAACTTTAATCTTTAAAATACAAATTTAATATAGGTACATATATAGTAAACAAATTAGATTTCTAATAGTCTTTATTCTTTACAAGCAACAATTCAAAACTAAGAATATTTTTTTATAATTATTCTTATTCTCTAATGTAATGATAATATTGTATATCAACTATTAAAGTATAATTCGAAATATTTCTTTACTCAATTTAATTAAAATATTTTCTCTAAACTGTTGCGTAGTTTAAAGTCTAATCTAAAATAATATCTACCTTAGACCTTATACCTATACCTTTTACATTTTACATAGATAGATAATATTTGATATCTTTTGAGAAGTTGCTATTAATTCTACTTACGGTAGTTTGAATTAAGGAATGCAGAATGGAATTCAATTAATAAATAAAGGTCTACTTTTCAAAAATATGATAGTCGTGTAAATACATTATTTTAAGTACCTTCTACTACAGTATTAATTAAATATAATACTGTAGAAAATGATACTAGTATTAGTGCCTACCTATCCTCATTATACAGGGTGGGCCACCGTCGAGGCCCCGGCTTTAACATTTGAATAACTCAAAAAGTATAATGTTTATTGAGAAAG
>JAQIXA010004280.1:0-11724 GCA_034699045.1 Nanhermannia cf. coronata Gr-Ori-00579 | reverse complement strand
TATAACATTTGCTGCTAAATATGATCGACCATTTTTGTCCACAATTTCAGTACTTGCTGTTCCTCTATCAATTGTTATAATATTTTCAAGTCTTAAAATTCACTCAATTAATCAATGGAAAGTTCCTAGTGAAGACGTAAGTTTACATATTTTTTCCAAATACATTATTTTGATGAAATATGCTGTCATTTGTCATGCAATTTCTGTTATGATTCCGAATTAGCTTAATTTGATTATCTTAAAATAAAAATATGCGCCAAATTCAAAGATTTAAATTTGAGAATGCTCGATAAATAATATACAGACCTTAAAATTTCAAAGATTTTGAAAATAGTTCAAAATTATAACATAAAATTAGCATTTTGTTAATCTAAATTTTATGATTTCTAAACTTACACATATTTTCTTGTTAGTTTTCTTTAAAATTTAAAGCTGAAAGGATATCTTCGGCTTTTGGGCCATGTTAAACCCCATAAAAAGGCCAGAAAGTTCATTAAAACCTTAAGATATCCTTTGCGTAAAAGCTTGCAGTTTTCAAAATTTTAATAACAGGATTTTGTTCCTTATTAAATGGCCAGAAACCCACAATTTTAAGTTTAAGTAGGGTCCTTTTAATAAATTAATTTTCTATATTTGTAATTATAGATAAATTCAACTTTACACCAAAGGAAGAAAAACAAACTCAAATCGATAAAAATGTTGATAGCTGTCATGGTTGCCTTTGCCATCTCGTGGGCTACACATTCGGCTTTTACCATCAATGAAATGGTCCTTAAGGGCCGAAATTCCTCACTAGAGTCAAAATGTGATTATAATTACATATATCAATCAATTAGTATACTTTTTTTGAGTCTTGGGTTTGGAGTAAATCCTTGGATTTATTGGATTCTAAGTAAAGATTTCAAAAATGGTGTTAAAATAATGCTTAAAAGTGTACTTCAAAAATTTCAAAAATAAAAATTGTGATATATATATGCAATAAAAATGGTTGTGCCTATTAGTGTTAAGAATAAAAAATAATTTTTAAATTTATTATTTGTAAAATGCATTCATTTCTCTTTTCTAATTTATTATTGTTTTGCAAATGCAAAATTCAAGTCAACACAGTATCGACTTATGTACCGCTATATAATCGACTTATATACCTACGTTAATATTGGTAGCCTAAATAATATTAAATGAATAGTATTGTCTGTAGTAGAATTTCATTTTAAATTTAAAAATAAAATATGTGTTTTTTATATTACAAGTACAATGTGATTTCATTGTTATTATATTGTCGATTTTGTCTATCATTGTCATTAGATATTTGTCATTATAATGGTGAAAAATGTAAAAATCCACCTAAAGGTAAGTTTTAATTGAGTTTTCTCTCTTTATACTTTATAAAGTTATCTTGAAAAAGTACATATTTTTAATATTATTCAAAATTATATCCGTATAGTATCTAACTGTGTAGCTCTGAATTGTTTTGTAAACTAATATCAAAATAACGACTTATTCAAAAAAAAATATGGTGTCTGGATTACAAAAAATATTTCCAAACTTTAAATACAAGAAATTATTTAAAGATTGATTTCTGATTTTTTTAGATTCTTGTGGATGGCAGGGTACTTATAATTTGACAGACCTTTGGAACAATATTAACCCTTTAAGTGTTGACCCTGACTCAGGATTAAAAACAGTAAGTTTTATAAAAATAATTTGTTGATATTAAATTTTTTTAAATTTGGAAAGTTTACATTTGATTAAAAAAGTTACAATTTTGGCCTCAAATTTTAACATTTATAATATATCAGTATTGGTGTTCATGTCAAATTTTATATCATTGATTCATTCGAAAATATGCTATTAACTTTCTGGCCTTAATATGAGGTTTAACATGGAAAGGCCCAAAATATTTTTGAAAGAATATACCCATGTCTTTTCAAAAATCTTTCCAAATATAGTGGTCAGTGGGGTGATTAGGCGTTTACAGCATATATACGCGTTTTTACATGTTAATTTACGCGTTTTTGCCAAAAAATTTTTGAAAAAAATCGCTATTTTTTTGCAAAAATTAGCCGGACCAAATTTTTTTAAAATTGGCAGTTTTTTTAAAAAAATTTTTTGGCAAAAACGCATAAATTATCATGGAAAAAGCGTATATAGTGTGTAAAAACGCCTAACCCCCCCTCTCAACTAATATCTTACCTAATTTACAATATAAAATTAAGATTCAGCTAATCTATTCTCGAGGATACCCAGCAAGAGGATATTACACGACAACTGATGATGGCTATGTTCTGTCTTTGTGGCGGATAGGGTCAAGCCCACATACACCCGCTGGTCGACAAAAAACTGTCAAAAAACCAGCCATTCTTTTGATGCATGGACTTTTAGGTTTAGATTTTAGTTAAAGTGAGATTAATTATATAACGTTTGTTTTCATTTTAGGCGCGTCTCATGATTTTCTGGTTCAATAAAACATGTCTAATTTTCTTACTTTTTAATTTTTAACAATTTATGATTTGTAGTTAAACCCTGGCAGAAATAATTTGCGTATATAATTTATACATTTAACTAATTTGATATTTTAGAAATTCTATTTTCTAGCATTTGTATTAGCTGATGAAGGATATGATGTAAGATTTTTTTAACTTTTTATTAACTAATATGCAACATTTGAAATTTATTTAGGTTTATATTGGCAATTGTCGTGGAACAAGTTATTCTAGAGGTCACAGAAAACTACATTATACTAATAAAAATTATTGGAAATTTAGGTATTTTTTTTGGAATGGAAACTTGATAAAAATTTAATCTAAATATTTAAATTTTTGAAAAGTTTTCATGAATTTGGATATTATGACTTGCCAAGTTTCATCGATAAAATACTCGAGATTACTGGTCATAAGAAAATATTTTTTATTGGTTTCAGCCAAGTATGTAAGATTTTTAAAACTATTTGTAGAATTATGAACATTTAATAAATATTTCTTAAAAAGGGTGCAACACAATTTTTCGTGACCATGTCAACCCGACCTGAATATAATTCAAAAATTGAATTTGCACAACTTTTGGCCCCCGTTGCATACGTGGGGAATAGTAAAAATGTTGTACTCAAGTTATTACTCTCAATATCTCCATTGACAAATGTAAAATCAAATTATCAAAAATCTTATAATAATTATATAATTATAATTATAATTAATTAAATTTCAATATATGATTTAATTTAAAGGCAGTTTTGACCATAATAAATGGAGATATGGCTGTTTTAAAAGCCGAAGATCGCGACGAGCGTACTCGATTCATGTGCAAAGATATTATAACGAGAAGATCGGTTTGTGCTGCATTTGCGGTAAATTGTACACTAGAATAGTTTTGAAAATATACCTTGAGGTTGTAATGGGCTTTCTGGTCTTATAAATATTAATATAGAAAGGCCTGAAAGCCGAATAGATCCTTTAAACATCCAAATTTCTTAATATAATCCTATTACAAAGAAATAAAATTAATTATTAATTAATTTAATTATCAAGATGTCCTTTGGAGGGTGTAATATTTGCGAAATGAATTGCACTAGAATTCCAGTATATTTAGCACATGATCCAGAACATGTATATATTCAAAATTTGTATTTCTGTATTACTTTCAATTCATAACCTGTTTTGTAAACTGTAATTTTATTTAGACAGCTTATAGAACTCTTTATCATTATGGACAATTAATGATTTCCGGTTAGATTATTAATTATTAATTATGAATTTTATTTACCTCTTATATGATCAATTTGGCTTTCGGGCCTTTATCATGTTAAATCCAGTATAAAGGCCAAGAAAGCCCATTCTAACCCTAACCCAAAGATATCTTTTAAGGGAAATTTCGAGAATATGATAACAGGGCGATACAGTTGGATTCGATCGAACGGCCACCAAAAGATTACAATTTGAAAAATATTAAAGTGAGGGTCTCTCTTTTTTCTGGCCGAAATGATGCACTGACTGTTCCAAAAGTAATTACTTTATATATAAATGTAGTGGTAGAATATAGGGATAATTCTGGAATATTTTTTTTTTGAAATTTCACATACATTTAGTTTCCTAATGAATCGGTTTTTATTTTGATTTAAAACTATTCTGAGAATATTTTGGCAATCTCTATTTCAAGTCAAAATAACAACTGGCTCATTATAAAACTGACTATCGAAATTTAAAAAATCTATATCCAAATACATAATATATATTTTTCTATCTAATTTATAAAATAGATCGATTAAAATTTTTCTATTATTTTTATTATATAGGATGTAGAACTAATTTCCAAGAATTTATCAAATATTGGCGTACTTTACAGTCATAGATGGTTGGATTATGAGCATATGGTAAAATATTATCTATTCATAATAGGTATTAGATTAGGGATAATTGTGAAATATATTTTGTAATTTTGACACATTGCTAAATTATTGAGTTCATCCAGTTGATATTTTGATCTTAAAGTAAGATTTATTTTGCTATCTTAGCGAACTTTAGATATATAGGGCACTATAGATATAATTTCATACTAACAAATTTCACACTGGTCAAAAAATGAAAAATGGCCTATCATACAAAACCTATATACATATAGTAATATCAAAATGCTACCTAATATATCATTTTGTTTTTTACAGGACTTTTGTTGGGGTCTAACCATAAGAAAAAACGTATTTATTCCCCTTATAAATGAACTTAAAAAAGTTAGAAATATTAGTTAAGAATCAATAAAGTTTCAAATAATACGTTGTAAATTACTTCGCATAAAGATTATAAATCTACAGACTTATACTTATAAATAATATTTGTTAAAAATACATACATAAATTATCTTTAATTGTGGATGATTTACGGCTTTCTGTTAGCTTTTGGTACTTACAATCATATGATTACATAAAATAAAGTCAAATTTTCAAAATTTTATGAAATGAATCTGGCCATTTGAATATGAAGTCTTTGGAGACATATGATTTACAAATTCGACTTTCAGGCCTTTGCATGTTAACCACTGTAAAGGCTTGAATGTCTATTACCTATAACAATATGATAGATATCCATTTAAAATTCAAGAATTTTCACGATATTTCTTTTAAGGGCTCGTGTCCATTTAAATACTGCGACATGTTATCAAATGGCCTTTTTGGGTCGACGTTTTTCCTAAAAATCTCAAAAAGTACTCCACGTAGAGACTTGAAACTTTTTTGATTAAATCCGTAGAGACATGTTAAACAGTACCGTATAAGTATACTTTTAATTTTAGTAAATTTAGGTTGCCTCTGTATACCCCCTTAAACAAGGAAACAGTTTTTGTAAAATAATTTAACACAGTAATTAGCATAGCTGGATGTAATATGTTTTATCTAATCGTATAAGTTTGTTTAACCTCTATCGAATGAGATATATATGATGGAAATCGGGCTGAAAGTTTTCGAGTTATTCACATTCAAATTAGGTACAGTCAATTAATGAACACCCTGTATACATACCATTAGTTATAGTTATAATAGACTATTGCTTTTTTTCTATTTTTTTAGGTTATATTGTATGCGACCCAAATGATAGAGAAGTTCATTCAAAGCTCGAGCATTTTGATGGAATCGAGGAAAATATTTATAAAAAAGGTCGACGATATAATAGTAAGGAGGAACATGTGATGGAATGTGATTGTTTTTTGACGAAAGATGAATTTTTTCGTGGTGAAGTTGGATGTAAAGAAAATTGTCTCAATCGTATGGTGATGGTTGAATGGTAAAAATAATTTGATTATTATATAATTATAATTTTATATTATACCTAGGTATCATATTTATATGATTTTTTTTATTTAGTGGGGAAAATTGTGCCTTAGGAGTTAGATGTACAAATAAGATGTTTCAGAAAAAAAAATATTGTTCATTAGAGATTTATAAAACTGAGAAGAAAGGTCATGGGTTAAGGACACTACAGAAATTGCCAAAGTAAGTAGAGATATTATCTAAGGATAAGTAATATAGTTTTAGTTTTGATATTAGTACCCTTAAGTACCCTATATTTATTAGTTTATTAAGTAAAATAGTCATGTTTTTAATATACTTTATTCAATTTTTAAATAGGGGTGGATTTGTAATTGAATACGTAGGCGAGGTTTTAGACTCGAAAGGATTTAATCAACGAATTGATTTTTATGCAAAAGGAAACCATGAACATTTATATTTAATGAGCTTAAAAATAGACTCCATTATAGGTATGTAAATTATTATGCTTTAATATTGTCAGAGTTTTTTTTAAAATAAATGAATCTTTTTTCTCTCTGTTGTGTTATTTAAAATAGATGCAACACTTAAAGGGAATTGTTCGAGATTTATAAATCACAGTTGTGAGCCGAATTGTGAGACTCAGAAATGGACAACGGATGGTGAACTACGAATTGGGTTTTTTGCTTTAAGAGATTTGGAAGTTGGTGAAGAAATTACATTCGATTATAAATTTGAAAGATATGGAGGGTAATAAGAGTTTTTTTAAATCCGATAAAAGTAATATAATATATCCATATCCGTATCCGCTATCTGTGCCAAATTATTTAGGTTTAGTCAGCTATTTATTTCTCTAGTTTTTATAACCTTCTTAAGTACCTAAACTGGCATTTTTAATTTTAACAACCTAACATCCCTGACCCTGACCCTGAATTCTGAATGATTCATATTATGAGTTTGACTAGAATTTTGTAGTTTATTTTTTGAATGAATAATCATAATCTTTTATTAAATTTAAAAGTAAATCCGCCCTTCAGTGTTTTTGTGAGACACCATCATGTAGAGGTTGGATTGGTGGTGATGATGCAGAAGAGGATGGTAAAGAAAATGAAGATGGTGAAGGTGAAGATGCCGACGACGAAGTTTCTGAAGCTGAAGCCTCTCCTGAACGAATAATTAAACCGAAGGTGAAGGCTGTTAGAAAGAAAAAGAAGGAAGTTAAACTAGAAGATAAAAGTGTAAGTTTTAGAACTAAATAATTAGTATTTTATATTTTTGATGTTTGGTTAATTTATAAAAATTTGCTATTTTAAATTCCTTTACAGTTGAAAGAAGATCTACTAAGACTTGAAGGGAGTGGGATGAAGAATCGAGACCATACAGTTACTCTAGTGAGACTTATGATTCGAGCCGAAGATTGGGATGTTCGAGAAAGGATTTTAAATGTACTGAAGAATGGGGAAACACCATGCAGAAGACTTTTTCTCGATTATCATGGTCTTAAACACCTTTATAATTGGATGAAGACACTTCCACTCCCAAATTCTAATACTGAAGATCCACAAATTATTCTTAATGACTCTTCTCATAGAATTGTAAGAAAAATATTTCTGTTTTTTTTTATTTCTTGTACTTTATTGTGCGAGCGAAGCGAGAACTTACTATTCAACTCTGCTTGCACTTTGTCCGTCTGTCTGTATGTATGTTTGCGGCATTATAACTCGAAAACTACTGGACCGATTTTAACCAAATTTGGCATGAAGGACCCTTAATAGGGTCTAGTTGTGCATGCTCAAAAAAATTTCAGATTGCCCCACCCCTTGGGGTCAGGGGACCCTTTAAGGGTTCCCCATGTTAATCAAATGGGAAAAGTCAAATATGAGGTATAAGTTTAGTGGTAATCGATGACGGAGATTCCGAATTTGATATCCGTTTGACCCGGGAGTTGACCTTAGACCCCGAAAATGGAGCATATTGAGACGTTTTTAACTCTTTGCTCGCACAATTTAAAATCAACTTCTAGTGAGTTGAATAAAGCCTAGTTCTTACATATTCTTATTATTCCTATTATAGTTCCTTCAAGTACTTGAAACCTTGCCTATATCGAACTTGACACTTTTGAAAGAATCTAAAATCCTCGAATTAATCGATCAATGGTCAAAATTACCATCAACGACTATTATTAAACGTAAGCTCACAGTTAAACAAGAATCGTCCATTACTCCTTCTGAGATTGATGAGAAGAAATTTGAGCTTGATCAAGAGAAAGAGAAAGAAATTAATGGTGGTCAAAATGTGACTGAAATAAAACCAATAGAGATAGAAACCGTATCTGCTGAAACCGAACCATCTGCTGAAGAAATTAAATTAGAAACACCAGAAATAGAAAATATAGTACTTGATAAAGTAGAACAAAGTATAGAAGATATTAAGGAGATTGAGAAAAATCAAGGGAAAGAACCAGAAGTTGAAGAAATCTTAGAAATTGTTGATGAAATGAATTGGGGATTTGTAGAATTCTCAAAAATCATATTAGAAACATGGTGGAAAGATTTGAAAGAAGTATTTAGAATTCCTAAGAAAGTAAGGGTTGAGCAAATGAAGGAGCATGAGAGAGAAGCTGACCGAGAATCTTCCTCAAAACCAAAAACATCATCAAATAATAAAGAAGTTGAAGTTTGGAAGAGTCGTAAACGAAATCAACAATCATCATCTTATTCAGGATATGACAGGTAAAATATTTCATATCTAGAATTATCAGAGCCCGGACAAAAAAGGCACTTAAAATGGCAAAAAAGGCACATAAAAAGGCAGTAAAAAATCAAGTTCTTAATAAACAAAATATAGAAATAGATTTTATAATTTATATTTTTATTTGCCATTTTTAATGACTCAATACCCAAAAAAAATTTGCCAAAATTTTGTCATTTTTGAAATTTTGAAAAAAAAAACTTGCAAAAAACTATCATAAAAGGCCTTTTTTTTTAGAAAAATAACCAAAAAGTTTGAAAAAAAGGCAATTTTTTCTAAAAAAAAGGCAGAAAAAATTGCCTCAAAACTCCCTTTCCGGGCAACTATGTAATCAAATGTGATCAGAGATTGAACTCGCTCCGCTCGGAGCGAAAGAGCGGAGCTGAGCGATTTTAAAAGAGCGGAGCGGAGCGATTTTAAAAGAGCGAAGAGCGGAGCGAAATTTAAAAGTTCAATCTCTGAATGTAATGTTGATTTTTAATAATTTTTTCAATTTCTTTTTTTTTATATTTCCAATAGAACTAGCAAAGGCTATCAAAATCGCAATTCGAAATATAATGAAGATAGACGAATTCGACGAGACGTTGGCCAGAATAATTCTCCTACACAACCATCTTATCATTCGAAGTCATCATACAAGCCTTATGGTATTTATGGAAGATCGTTTAAAGGTGGCTCAAATTTAAGTACAGAAGAGAAGAGGATTAGATTCGAGAATTATGTACAAGAAATGAAACAAAAAGAGGCGAATAAAAAGCAAGAAAAAGAAGCGAATAAAAAGCAAGAGATGGAACAAAAAGAAGCGAATAAAAAGATGCAGGAATATTTGCAAGTAATGCATGAGGCTCGTTGTTCAATTGCTAAAATGGATCCTCAAACAACACCAGTGGTCGACCCCTCAGGGGAATTTTATTTGGATCCTAATACTGTAACTTGGAAGCCAATTGATCCTGATGATCCATCGTGTCCTCAAGAAGCAATTACTTTGATGACTTGTCTATTTTATCCATATATGATTCCTTCAACACCTGAACCTGAACCTCAAACACCACCATCTCCAATAATAATAAAACGGCCACAACCACAACCTCAACAACAACAAGTTGTCCAGGTAGTAGTGAAGAAAAATCCATCAAGTTTTATAAATTTCGACTGGGAGAAATATCCAGACATGAAAAAACCTCCTCCACCTCTCCCACCTGTGGTATTAAAACCTGGATGGGGTATAGCTATAGGAGATAAGAACCGAGTCTATTATTATCATAAGAAGACTAGAGAAGTCTCATGGAGACCACCATATTCATCATCAGATGAAGAAGAGTCTGACGAAGAAGTTGAGGAGATTGAAGAAATAAAAAAGGCTGAAACGGCTGGTGATTCTGAGGGGATCGACATGAAAGAAACTGAAACTCCAGTGGAAATTGATGCTCAAAAACCATCTTCTGAAGAAACACCAGCACCACCACAACCACCATCAAAATCAAAATTTAAAACAAAATCCTGTCCAAAGCTTGCAAAGACAAGGCTGGAAGAACGAAGAAAAAGGAGGATAAAATCTGGCCTAGTTACTGAGAATATAATTAGCGTAAGTTCAATATTCAAATACAATAAGATAAAAAATTCTATTTTTGTGCGAGCGAAGCTAGCACCTACTATTCAACTTTGCTTGCACTTTGTCCGTCTGTCTGTCTGTCCACGGCATAAGTCGAAAACTACTGAACCGATCTTGGCCAAATTTGGTATGAAGGACCCCCATAGGGTCTCGGTGTTCAATTTCGACAAAAATTTCAGAATGCCCCACCCATTGGGGTTCAGAGGACCCTTTAAGGGTTCCCCATGTTAATTAAATGGGAAAAATGAGGTTTAAGTAAAGTATGGTGTTTGGGGTAATCGATGACGGAGATTCCGAATTTTATATCCGTTTCACCCGGGAGTTGATCTTTGACCCCGAAAGTTGACCTTTAACCCGAAAAATGGGGCAACTAACTTGTGATATCTTCATTGCTTTGCTCGCACAATTAATAATCAACTTCTAGTGAGTTGATTAAAGCCTAGTACAAATCTAAATCCTAGTAGATTATAATACTTAAGATTAGATAAGGTAATTCAAGATTAGGTAATTAGGTAATTCACAAAGGGAGACTCAAAAATGATTCAAATGAAACTGCTACCCAAAAATACAGAAAAATTATTATTACTTTTACATTATTTTTAATTTAGCTTTTTAATAAGGTTAAATACTTTAAATGAGCATTTTCTCCCTTCATAAGTATAAGTTGATTAGATAGGTTAAAGGTTCATTTAAGTAGGCTTATTGTAACTTGATATTAATAATATTTAAAGATCTTTTTTCCTTAAAACCTCTTTCTTAAAACTCCTATCTATTTTAACTACTACTTTTAAATTTTAAAATATTGTTTTTGGTTTCAGTTATTAGGTATTACTTTAATTAAGTAATTGACTAGTAAAACACAATTATAAAACATAATTTTTAATTTATAGCATAAGTTTATTATCATTACAAATTATTATAATTCATTAATTATTCTATGATACGAACGAAATATTAGAATTGTGATTATACTACTTTATACAGAAAAATATACTCTCTCTCTCTCTCGGAATAATACAAATAACAATCAGATCATATCCATTTTTTTAGCATTTTTATTTATTACCTACCTATTTCATTTATGATAATAATAACGAACAAAAATCTTACTTTTGTAGATCTATTTAATAAATTTAATAAGATAATTCGAATCGAAGGCCTTTAAATATACCAGAAGGATATAAAGTAGGTACCCTAAGTTTAAAAATTAAACTAATATTATATTGGCAGCATGAAACTAACGAGACCCAAATCTCAAAATATGTTATAGAATTAACTTTAGTTTTTAAGAGATAGTTATCGTAGTAGTTTAACTTGCTTTTACATTAATTGTAAATATATTAGGTATATAGTTAAATTATAAAATTGCATTTTTATTTTATCAAGAATAGAGAAATAAAAGAGGTCTTATTTTAATGTAGGGTACATAAATGAAATGTTGGATAGTATAAATAACATACTTATTATTTTTATGTACCTACATTTGCATGTAGAATGATTTTTAATGATTCAAAAAAATCATTCTACGTGACAATAGAGTGTTTCGGATTCACAACATTTTAAAATGTTATGTCTTCAAGAATGTTAACATTTTTGAATGTTAACATTT
>JAQIXA010004279.1:0-11725 GCA_034699045.1 Nanhermannia cf. coronata Gr-Ori-00579 | reverse complement strand
TGGGGGTCCTTCATGCCAAGTTTGGTTAAGATCGGTCCAGTAGTTCTCGAGTTATCCTCTGGACAAACATACAGACATACAGACAGACAGACATACAGACAGACAGACATACAGACAGACGGACAAAGTGCAAGCAAAGTTGAATAGTAGGTGCTCGCTTCGCTCGCACAATAAATATATGCCCTATATGCCAAGCCAAGGATATGCATAATATTATAGTTAAGTAGACTATATTTCAAGTTTTTATTTAATTTAATATGAACATACCAAATTGATAAATTGACTTATATCATTATAAACATACACAAAATACCAATGAATATCTTCTCTAAATTCTAAAAGACCAAATTTTAAAGTATATCCGAGTTTTTGTAAATTATTCACAGGGTTAATTAAAGTTTTTCCATTTTTTAAGCAATCTGGATGAATTCTATCAATTGGATAATTCTTTGTAGTAATTTCATACTTATTGAACCAAAATAAGAGATTTTTATTCGAATTATAAGAATTACATATCCATTTCATAAATAAATCTTCAGATCTTGATCCATATGAATTTACAAATTGTAAAAATGTTAACCAAATTATAATTTTCATATTTTTCGTTCGCTTCAGAATTTCTGTTTCAAATGAACGCTTAAATTATATAATAGTTACATATTTAGGTAATGTTTAATGCTAAAAGTAGGTACCCACTTCTTTAATATTCCATATTACATTACATACATGCATAAGGCTTACTGTACTTATCCTTAGTCATTGAAATATTTTCTTATTTTTTAAAGGATAAGTTTATTTAACATACACTTGATCTTGAGACTTGAAAATTCAGTTTCAAGTCAAATCTCTAGTTTACTTGAGAAATAAGTAAATATTCCAGAAAAAAAATCCAAAATAAGCATATGAACTACCTATTACCTAAATTCTCAAGTGATTCTCTAACTCTATCAATAAAACTCAATTTAGAATTTAGAAGAGAATAGAATTTAAAATCAATTTGAAAAATCAATCAATATCTCAAGTCAAGTCTCAAGATAATTCCTTATAAATATATATTTTGAACTGACGATAATAAGCTCAGCTCGATCAAGAACCATTAAATCTAGATCTAGATACCTACTCTTTTTTAGATACTTTTTAGATTTCCAGTACCTACATACTTTAATTTAATTAAATTGTTCAATCCGTTATAAAAAAAACTCTATAACGGCAACGGCAATAACCTTTTCTACACCACTTTCCTTTAATTTTAAGGTTCAAATTCAAATATTGTAATCTGTTTGTTCTGTTTATTACTGAACTTCTGTAATGATTAATTATGATAAATTTGATAATGCAAAATTTTTAACAAAATTGGATTTCACATGCATAAAAAATATGCTAAAATGACCTCTTCCTCTTTTCATACTTTAATACTTTAACTTTAAATACTTTAACCTTACTTAACGATTATCAGTATTACATATTTAGCTCAGTTCTAAAGCTCTGAAATTCCCGATTTCGGCCTCAATAATGCAAATATCTCTACATATTAATGAGTCTAATCTTATTAAAATAGGTAGGGTAATGGATTTTTGTTCATTATGAATTTTGAGCTTATTATAAAAGATAATGGTTAAATAGTATATTATCATTGTTGTAATATACGAACAGATTGTTGAATTTCATTAGGATTCCTAATTTAGGAATTTAGGAATCGGATCGGAATTTCCGATTCGGAATGAAATCTATTTTACCCCATATAAAAAAGTAAAAAACCTTTCTAAAACTAAAAATATTCAAAATCTCCCTAAAATAAAATAAAGTTCAGAAAATCAAAAATTTTATTTTATTTTTATTTTTATATGGTAGCTGCAGCTGCTGGTAGACTTAAAATAGGTACATAATTTAACGATTCATCATTTAATTCAGCTCTGAAAAACTAGAATTTCTACTTTAAATATGTTTGAGACTGAACAATTGGAACTTGATTCAGATTCAGATAAAGTAAGTATCAACTTGTTTCTGGTAATTATATTATATCTAATAATTATAATATCCTATAACCTATATATCAATTCAAGATCAAGTGTATTTATATTATGTTGTATTCATATCATAATCTTAAATCTGTGGAAAGTAGAAATGCATTCATTAATATCATATCATTTAATTATTTTATATTTATATAGGTAGCAAGTAGGGTCAAGGTCAATGACAAAAAGGATTCGGTTTCAAAAATACAACAAAAATCTAAAGCCAGTAACCAGCTTCCACATGATGTTAGAAATTTTTTTACCAACTTTCAAAAGACTGGAACTGGAACATCTGCTGTTTGTGGTCTGTGTGACACTACTACTACTAAGCCTCATGTGATTACTGGATATTCATGTAATTATTGGAATTATCGTAGACATATTGAGGTAATTAAAAATACTTATATTTAATTTAACTAGTTAGTTATAAGTATCATTGCCAATTTAATCCCTCAATTTTAGTTAATGCACGGAATATATACAAAAACGAATGAAGTGATCCAAAGTGATGAATTGAACCGTGGGAGGACGAAGGGTACAGTCTGGCAACATTTCAACACGATTGACAATCAAACTTTTTGCAATTTTTGTCAGAAAAATGTAAGCCCGCAGGCTGGTAGACTTAAAAATCATCTGGATAAATGTTCGGCTTATCGTGGTGCTGGTGTTGGTGATCCAGTATCTTCGTCTACTTCAGGTACCTACTTTTTATTAGCTCTGATTTGACATATGTTGGTCAATAATTTACAATATTTACTTAATGTACATTTTAATCATTAATTACAATTACAATAGAATTCATCTATTCAGGTCTGATCTGAAAAACCAAATTATGCCCACAATTCACTTTTATATTTATACTTGCGTATATTGTGCATTATATTTACTTCTGAGATTGATGAGAGTGAGACCGAAATCTGGTTTTTCAAATCTGGACAAATGAATACAATTTAATAAATATATTTAATATGCCAATGTAACGGTTACATTGTAACCCTATGTTGGCATTTGGCATTGTCTTGTTATATGACTATATTAAAAATATTTAGTAATTAGCAAAGCAATGGATGTATTTCTTTTCTAACCTAACAGGTACCTTACCTAACGTAACTATTTATTTATCCAACCAAAGCCAAAACCAAAATATTTAACTCATTCTCTTATTATTTAATTTATGGTTGTTTAAATTATTTTGTTGTAATTTATATTTTAGGAACTGCTGGAACTGGAGATAAGAAATCATTAGAAGAACTGGAAACTCAAATAATATTACTACAGAAATCTATTACAAAGCTTCAACGAACCATTGAAAATATTAAAATTTGGGTTAGCAATTCATACGGTAAATTCTTAATTCTTATTAGCTTTTCATATTCAATATTTTTTATTTACCTATTTATTTTTTATTTAACTTTTTAGATGTTGATATTCCTGAAGAATGTTTTGTTGATGAAAAGATCCCAAATACCATTAATATTAATAGCATTGGCGCAGAAGATTTTAAATGTGAGCCAGAAGATGAGGGACTGAACGAGAACGAGAATGAAGTGGAGGATAATTATTTCAATTGTAGTGAATTAATTGATGAGTGCTATACTAAAAAAGGTAATCTAAAATCTATATAGATAATATAAATCATTGTTCTAAAATTAAGTACTTATATATTTTTACAAAAACTATTTTTTTACAGAAGTCGATGAAAATGCTAGCAATTTACTCAATGATGATATGATACAAATTCAAAATGATTCTAATGATAATATAAACAGGTATTTTTAATGCTATTATGTATTAGGTAATTAGATATTGCTTGATATATTGGTATATTAGAATAGTCTACTGCTACTCATTCAATTCATTTAACATTTCGTTTAACCCTATTTTTGAATCGATAAATTGTTTGTTAACTTGTTAAAATTGAAAATTGATTTCTCGGATATTAATAAGTGCAAGGGTTGAAAAAATAGATAGATAGTTTTTTTAATTTTTACATTTTTGTGTTTAGTACTTCAAGAGAAATGAACAAAGATTACAATTATTCTGACGACCAAGAATTCGAGTTGCCTGAGACTGAAGAGGATGACGATGATTCAGATTTAGATTATGGAAAGAGAAGAAGAATTTCTCAAAGGAAAAAGAAATCAAAGAATTATAATTTTACAAATTCAAAATGTTCTTCAAGTACAAAGTGCCGAATTTGCAAAAAGGTTTTTTCAAGTATATCATACTTAAACTTTATTCATATGCCAACACATAGCAATGATGAACATGTGCAGAAAAAGCCTAAAACTACAACTGGAGGTAAGGGCAAGCCTAAAAGTGATATTTGGCAATATTTCAACACGACGAACATAGAACAAGTTGATGGAAATTTTTTAAAAGTAGCAATTTGTTATTTCTGTGGACTAAACGTAAGTGCTCAAGCTCCACGTCTTAAAAAACACTTAAATTTTACTTGTCCAGGTTCAGCAAGTAAAATCCCAACTTTATCTAATACTTCATTGACTCATTCAACTTCAATTGCAACAAGAAAGCTTGGACTAGGGGGTAAAATAAAATCTAGTGTGTGGCAATTTTTCACGACATCCAAAAATCAAAATGAAGATGGGAAAATCGTTGAAGTTTCTGTTTGTAACTTTTGTAAATGTACTGTCAGTTCACAAGCCCCTAGACTCAGAAATCATATCCAGAAATGTCCAGAAAATGTAAGTGGGTCGATATCAACAACCAGTGAAACTGGAAATAAAAAACCTAAGCAAATTCCAACTTATAAAGCAACAATAGCGTCCGAAGACAATAGGATTGCTTTAGCTAGCAAATATGTCAATATACCGAAGCCTCTAGTTAATGATGATGGCTCTCCATTATTTTATTGTTCTCAAGAGACGTGCAATAGATCTTTTCAGACTTTGAAGAATTTGAAGCAACATTTGAAACGAATTCATAATATTCCACCAATATCTCGATCATATGAAAAATCGGTTAATATCAACATCAATCCTGAGAGTAATGATAATACAAGACCAGAGACTTACATGTGCACAGGTAAAAAAAGTTTATACCAAATGCCAAATACAAGTAATTTCAATTTTATAATTTTGCATTTGACCTGACCTTATTTTATTCTTTTTAAACAATTTTTAGTATGCGGAAAGATATTGAAAATTGGATCTAAAAGAGCTCATGATTCTACACATTCAAAAAAGAAAAAGCATCGTTGCGATCAATGTCCAGCTGCCTTCAATCGTTATCAATATCTGCGAATACATCGGAATATTCACACAAGATTAGATGTTCGAATTTGCCAGCATTGTGGTAATTAGTAAAATATTTATATCAAGTTAACTTACTCTTTTTAAAAGAATTTTTTTAATTGTCTTTTTTCTTTTTAAGGTAAAGAATTTATTCGTTTAGAAAGCTTGAAATTGCACCAAAATACGGTCCATAATGATGTCAGATCATTCATATGTGAGTTTCCAAATTGTGACAAAAGTTATAAAATTAAAAGACAATTGGTTCTTCATCAAAGAGCAGTTCATATAGTTGAAAAACCCTATAAATGTAATTTGTGTTCAACAAAATCATTCCATACTGAACTTGGACTTAAGGATCATTTGCTTAGGTCTCATAAAAATGAACAAGAACAGTTGTTTTAGAGTTAGATTATCTTGATCTAGTAAAATAATTTATGTTTGTAAAATTAATTTTTTAAGCAAGTCCATCGTTATCGTTATTCAAGTTTGGCATTTAAAAGAATTACCTTATCTTGTTTATTTATGTTTTCAGTTTTTGAAATAAAAATAATCTTTATCTTGATATACATAATAGTTAGTCTTCAAAACTCATGGTCACGTATTCTGTATCTTGGTCATATACGACTTAAAATTAAAATTAAATAAAAATCTAATAAATGTGCATAGGTAGGTAGGTATTTATTTTTATCATAAAATTTTAAGTCAAATCAACTCAATTAAATTGCCATAATCATAAATATAGCTGATACCTAGCTTCCAAAAGGATAATTTCTTGTATTCAATAATGAAATATTTCGGCCGCATATCTATTCTGAATTCTGGACTCTGGACTATTTTAGCTAATATTCCCTACCCATTATTTATGTAAGAACTTAATTTCTATTTCAATAACTGCTGACAGCTGCGATGGTTGAATGTGATGTTGACTACGTCATAAATTCAAATTTTGAATGATTTTTTGATTTTGAATTTCAAAATCAAAAAGTAGGTATGTACATGTACCTGTATTCTGTTTCTGTATAATAAGTAGTAGGTACTTTTTATATTATTTACTTTTTTACTAAATAGGTATATAGGTAGGGTACTTTAATTAAACATTTGCTGCTTTAGCTTTAGTAAGTTTATGTCTGTTCATTTAACTAAATAAGTTCCGTTCTGAAAATCCCGTAAATGGTTGCGTTGATTTGCGAATATTTAAGCATAATATATGTAGTAAGAATGAGGGCAAGATTTGTTTTTCCATGTTGAATTTTTCTTAAAATTTTTAATTCTTAATTCTTAACCTACCCCTTGCAATGCAAATTATTTTAAAATTCAAAAAGCAAAAAACAAAAAAAATGTAAAATGTAAAATCAAAATTCATAAATATAAATAATAAGGGTCCCTTTATTTTTTTAATTTTTCTCTTTCTCTTTATTAAAAAATTACGTTAATTTTTAATTAGAAATAAATAATATCGATAATTTTACTACTACTTAAATCTTAAACAATGAAAAGTGGTGGTGGTCGAAAAAAAAGTGCTATTTGGCAGCATTTCACCACGGTTGACAATCAAATTATTTGTAAATATTGCCAAAGTCCAGTTAGCTCTCGAGCTCTAAGACTCCAAAACCATATAAATACATGTTCAGCTTATCATGGTAGTGATGATGATGGAACACCTCCTGCTCCTGATCCTACAGGTAATTATAAATTATCTATCTCTAGCTTTGAAAAATTGCAATTTTTATATTTTTTTAAGAAGGAACTAATCATAGGAATAGGAATAAGAAATCAAAAAATGGAAATGGAAATCTTCTAATGGAGAATCGATTAAAACTACTGGAGAAATCCATCAAGCAACTCAAGCAAACAATTGAAAATGTCAGAAATTGGGTTAGCAGTTCATTTGGTAAGAAATCAATTAAATAGATAATTCTAAATCTAAATTACAATTTTCATTATTCAATTTTAATCCTTTTATAGAGTCTGTTCATTTAATTCAGCTCTGAAGGCACAGATTTTGGCCTCACTTTCACGAATAAATCCGTGTAATAGTAATAGTGAGACCAAGATGCGGTTTATTAGAGCTGAATTTCATGAATATAATTTGTTTATTTTAATTTTAACATAATTAGGTGTCGATATTCCTGAAGAATGTTTCGTATTTGAGAATTGCAAGACCAGGGATATTATTGAAACAGAAGATATAGTAAATGTTAAAAATGAATTACAAGAGTCATACGTGAATGAAGCTGCAGCTGACGATGATAATTATTTTAATTTCGATCCAAATTCCAATAACAACGAATTAATTGACGAGTGCCTTAATAAAAGTAAGTTATGCATTTCATATAATTTTTTAATTTGATAGAATTAACATAAATATGTGTAGATAACTAGGTAGTTATCTTTAAATTATAATACCACTTACACTTTCACTTATTACAGGATCCGATGAGAATATGAGCACTTTACAATTTGGAAATAACGATGAAATACTAGAGGATGGAAATGATTCTAATTCTAACCATGATCATAAACGAAAGAGGTTTTAATAAAATTTAATAAAAAGTCTGTTTACTATTTATTTAATTCAGCTTCGTAAAAAATATCTAACTTTGAGTCTTGAGATTTGAACTCTATTTATATTTATGTGCGACATATTTTATTATATAATCTAATCTGCTTAAAAAATTGAGTAAAATTGTTTTCTTAAAGATTCAGTTCAGAGTTCAGAGCTGAATTAAAAGATAGAATGTCAAATAAATATTGTTCTACCTACAACTTAATGTTTATGTATAATTTTCTATATTTTTGATATTTAGGGCTTCAAAGTCAAAGGAAATGGATAATGATTTCAGTCATTCTGAAGGCCCAGAATTTGAGTTGCCTGAGACTGAGACTGAAGAGGATGACGATGATTCAGATTTAGATTATGGAAAGAGAAGAAGAATTTCTCAAAGGAAAAAGAAACCACCAAAGAATTATAATTTTACAAATTCAAAATATTCTTCAAGTGCAAAGTGTCGAATTTGCAAAAAAGTTTTTTCAAGTGTATCATATTTAAATTTTATTCATATGCCAACACACAAAGATGAACAAGTTCAGAAAAAGCCTAAAACTGGAACTGGTGGTAGAACAAAAAGCGATATATGGAAATATTATACTGAAACTGAAGAAGAAGAAGATGGGAAAATATTTAAAGTAGTAAGATGCAACTTTTGTAGTACAAACGTCAGCTCGAAAGCAGACCGTCTCAAAAAGCATTTTGATAGCTGTTCTGGCCGTGATGTAACTTCATCATTAGCACATGTGAGGAAAACTCAATATAGAACGAAAAGTCTTTTCAGAACTGGTGGTAGATATAAAAGTACTATTTGGCAATATTTCAACACAACGACTAAGCAAATTGATGGGAAATTTTTCAAAGTAACAAATTGCGCAAATTGTGGAAAGCACGTAAGTGCCAAAGTTGATAGATTACAAAGGTAAATATGAATTTCATTCAATTTTAATTGATCAAAAGACTTAATTTTTTTATCATTTCTATAAAGGCATTTCGACAAGTGTTCTCCTAAAGATTCATCAATTGCTAGTTCAGGTGCTGCTTCAGTGTTCGCTCGTCCAACTTCAGTGAAACGAAAGGATAAGAAAACAAGAAATGGACGTGGTGGAAGAACCAAAAATGATATTTGGCAATTCTTCACGACATCCAATGGTCAAAATGAAGATGGAGAAAATGTGAAACATTGGGAAAAAATCTCTGTTTGCGTATTTTGTAAGTGTAAGGTAAGCCCGAAGGCCTTCAGACTTCAAGCACATATTGAAAAATGTCCAGCTTACCATGAAGATGAAGCACCTTCAACTGAAGCAGATGCTAGTATTTCAATTCATGATAAACAAGTGGCTGATTTAACTTCAAAATCTAAGGATTGTCAAAATCCAACTTTTAGATGCACTGAAGAGGATTGTAAAAGTGCATTTTTTTCAGAAATACGTCTTAAAATTCATTTAAAGAGAATACATAATATCCCTCAAGAAGCTCCAGAAGTAAAACATAGGGTTGGAAAATTTACCAAGCTACTACCTAAGCCACTGGTTAATGCTGATGGATCTCTTTTATTTAATTGCCCTCAAGAAACCTGTACTAGTTCTTTTCACGCAATTGTGTATTTGAAGAAGCATTTGAAGAGAATTCATAATATTCCACCAGTATCTCGAACATATGAAAGGACTGTTAATATCAATCCAGGAAGCAATGATCATACAAGATCGAAAACTTACATGTGTCCAGGTAAAAGATTCATATAATATGTGCCTATTATAATAAATGCCAAATAATTCTTTATTAGTATACCTAATTTAGAGTCTACAATTTTCCTAATATCATAATTTTATGACTATTAATTTTACATATCCTTAATTTTAAATTTTTTTATTCAAGTATGTGGAAAGATTCTAAAAATTGGTTCTAAAAGAGTTCATGATGCCACACATGAGAACTTGAAACAATATCGTTGTGATCAATGCCCATCTGCCTTCAATCTTTATCAGCATCTCAGAAAGCATCGCAATCTACACACAAGAGAGGATGTTCGAATTTGCCAGCATTGTGGTAATTAGTAAAATATTTATATCAAGTTAACTTACTATTTTTAAAATAATTTTTTTTAATTTTCGTTTTTCATTTCTTTTTAAGGTAAAGAATTTATTCGCTTAGAAAGCTTGAAATTGCACCAAAATACGGTCCATAATGATGTCAGATCTTTCACATGTGAGTACCCAAATTGTGACAAAAGTTATAAGATCAAGAGACAATTGGTTCTTCATCAAAGAGCAGTTCACATAGTTGAAAAACCCTATAAATGTAATTTGTGTTCAAAAAAATCATTCCATACTGAACTTGGACTTAAGGATCATTTGCTTAGGTCTCATAAAAATGAACAAGAATAGAATTGAATTTAGAATAGTTGTTAGATACCTGCTTACAATTATATAATGTATTTGTATTACAATGGTTCATAAATTAATTTTTAAAGCAATTGTTGCATCATAATTCAAGTTCGACTAAAAGTAATTAAAGCCAACAACAAATAATGAATACTTTGAACTTTCGATAAATCATGTAAGCTGTAAGCCGTGTTGCAATTGCAAAAACTAGATTTTTTTTAAACAAATCGTTTCAACCAGTGCAATTGTAATTTATTTGACCTACATTGTATAGGTACACTAATGGATTAAAGATTAAGATTTTTTTATAAGATCATTTTTAATAATAAATTAGACAATGGTAAAAAATATGTATCAACTTTTCTTTTGATTTTAAAGGTTATTTTATTATATTTTAGAGAAACCAATAAATACTTGTAGTTAGATTAGAGTTAGAGTTGATATATTATTATGATCCATCAAGCGTTAAGTAATTACATCTTTTTAAAATCCTTATTATCCAAAGTTTTAAATACACTTTCATTTTCAATTTTATAATATAGGTAGGTACTAGTAAGTTCACTAGAATTGAATTATACCTAAAAGTAGATGGAAAAAAGTTGAAAGTTTAGGTAAGATTTATAATTTATATCATCCTGTTTGGAATTGGAAATCTTCGTTATTTCTAAAAATAATTTATAACTTACTCTCTTAGAATCTTATTGACTTACGTTATACTGCTACAAGTCATTTATCTAACCTTTGAACCCTTTAAAAGAAGTAAAATATTTCAAATTCCTGTTGTTTTAATTATCAATTTCCCCTTTTGTCTGATTCTTTATCGTTCATTCACTTTTATTCAAATGATATAAATTTTAAATTAGATAATGGAATACATAATTAGAGTGACAGTTCATAGTAAATAGATAAACTGGATTATAAAATAATTTAAAAAAGTTGTCATTATCACGAAAGTCAAAGACAAAGGCTCGAAATTTTTCCAAGAATAATCACAGTACATAATTTTTAGATTCGATGATGGCCATTTAAGCTCAGAAAACTTATATTTTGACCTTAATTATATGCGTAAATACAGCTAAAATTGGAACAAAAATCAGGTTTTTTAGAGCTGATACTAGTAATTAATGGTTTCTACTCTAGTTTTAAAATTCCGATCAGTTTTACTTAATATGGTAAGACTTAAGATTATCTATCAGTCTCAGTATCTAATAAGAATAAGACTAATAAGGATAAGATCTTTTCAGTCAATAAGTTGCCCTATAATAACTTCGTAAAATTTTTACTTATATTACTACCTACGAGTACATATTATGTAAAATTCATTTAGTTCAGCTCTGAAATTCCATTTTACGAGCATTTTAATGAAACTTTGGTCTGAAACTTATCAGAATCTTTTCAGATTTTCGAATTAAGGATAAATGAATATATAAATTTTGCTCATTCTGATTTTGCTACCTAGCTAGGTACTTATATTATAGAAGTAAAACCTACTGAATTTTGACAAACTATTCTTCGATTTCTCGA
>JAQIXA010004278.1:0-11725 GCA_034699045.1 Nanhermannia cf. coronata Gr-Ori-00579 | reverse complement strand
TATGGGGGTCCTTCATGCCAAGTTTGGTTAAGATCGGTCCAGTAGTTCTCGAGTTATCCTCTGGACAGACAGACAAAGTGGAAGCAAAGTTGAATAGTAGGTGCTCGCTTCGCTCGTACAAAAATATAAATGAAGAATTTTTGTTTGTAGATGATATTATGCTTCTTCTTGTACTGCTGATGGTGCTGGTACTTTAGTGTGTAGAGTCTGATGGTCCGCCCACGTCCACTGAAGGAATGTTGTTTTCGGCATCAACTTTATTTCTTTTTTTTCTTTCTTGTCTTCTATTCTATTCTATGTATCTAAGTACCTATGTATATGTATGTAGGTACTTACTATTTTACTATATTACAAGGTATATTATTCATCAATGTTCTTCAAAGACTTTTTTTTCAATGTACTAACTTGTAGTGGTAGTAGTTAGTAGTGGAAGTGATGCTGTTTTTATCCTTCTTTCAGGTTCCCTCCATTTTTCCATTTGCCTTCTGGGCTTAAATTTGTTTGAGGTTGAGGTTTTTTTTTCCTTCGTTTCGTTCGTCGAAGTCGAAGATGATGTTAAAATTGAAAGCTTTCGAGTTTGGAAAATTTTTAGATTTTAGAGGAAAGAATTAGGCAATAAGAGTCGGTTATAACGTCACCCTCAAGGGCCCAAGGGCCAAGATTCTATTAGAATTCGGATATTTGTTTGTACTTGAACTGACGAGGTTTTGACAATATTTTTAAGAGCGAAATTGGAAAATAATAGAGACGTTATAACGAAGTTTGCCTTTATTTTAGATACTTTGTTATTTGATGGTGGTGGCTATTTGACCCATTTTGTATAGGTACTTAACTTATAGTCATATAGAATATATACCTAGTTGGTTTCGAAGAAAGGAAAAAAAGAATGCCGCCGTTTTTTTAGGTTGAAGCCATTGACAAGATCAATGTACATGTGCCTATTCAATTATTTGTCTTTTATTTTATTATAGCTTATACTACTGTAAACTGTAGGTAGAAAAATTCCTAACAAGAATTATTTACTTTTAAGGATGATGATGATTATATCTAAATCTGTGTAGTGTGTAGGTAAATAGAAATTTTTGCTGATAAAAGTACACACAAGTTAGGTAAAAAATATAATACTTTTTTTAAAAGACTATTTATAAAGTGTGAAATATTTTTGCAAGGATTTGCTCAGGGTTGTTAGTTAGTTTTGTGCAATTTTCTATGATGAAATTCTGATTATTTTAAGTTAGATTATGTAATAGGACATTGATGATGATTATAAATTTTGTGATCTTTTAAGGATTTTTTCGATGATCGATAAATATTATGAAACATCGTATATCTACTTTCAGTGCACTAGATAATTCTATTTTTACAAGCATATTTTTGTATCAAGGATCTATATAATAATTATGTACATAGTAGTATAGTATCTGTAGTTAGTAAGTACTAGTAGTATAGTATCTGTAATAGGAGGGTAATTTATAAAATTAATTCATGAATGAAATCACTTCAACTTGACTTGACTATTTCCTTTCCACCTCGAACTCTAAAATATTTTTTTACAATTCTGTTCTATGAGTTCATTATGATTTTATATCCGTCAAAGTCCCCTGTTTTTTTGTAGGGTACTTTTAGTAATTTTATCTAGAGGCTTTTTATTAAAAAAATTCGATTCGCTCTATATCATATATTCTGTATCTCTAAAAACAAGTAGGTAAAGTATCACGAAGTTTTGTAAAATGTGATTTTAATGTCATTTAGTTCATTATTTCCCATCGACTTTGAAATTTTTTTTACGACTCTTCTTATCTTTTGTATTTTGAGTAAGTTTCAGTTTTTCGAGATACATAACATGTTTTTATTTTCAGAATATTTCAGATGCGAATAACCTGCTAGTTGTAGAGTAGAGAAGGATAGGGATAGGGATAGGGATAGGTATATGTTTTTGGAAATTATTGAATTGAAAATTGAAGTAGGGTACCTATAGTCCTACACTGTTACGAGTAATACATACTAGATATAGTAGGTAGGTACTGGAGTTTTAGGAAGAGTTCATAAAAAATGGATATGAATAATACATGGAGTTTTCTTGGTGGATGGTGGTGGTAAAAAATACCAAGTTAGGTTTTTGTATATTTTATTTTATTTTATTTTATTTTAGCGTCTCTTTTTGAGGGGTATGGAAGCTTGTTTCTTATATTATATTATTGTATTTTGTATTGAAAGAATGGGAGGGTCCTCAGGCTCTAGAACTCTAAGGAAGAAGGCTTACTTAGAAAAAAAAACAAGTTTAGGGCTCAGGGATCAGAAAAGAAGAAAAAGGGAAGGGGACTTGCTTGACTTGACTTTTTTTTCCTTTATATTATACATATTAGTTATGTTATATCCTATGTAGTATCAGTATTAAATTTTGTATAAAATGTAATATGTATAAAATAATATTTCTAGTTCTTTCTAGTTCTATAACCTAACTAAAAAGCTATAGGGTTTGGAGAGGTTTCGAGAGATTCTTTTTTTTATATTTTTTACTTCCAGTTCCTCCAGAAAGCTTCAGAAGAGCTATTAAACCTTAGTGATGTTTTCCCCTGGTGCTCTTAAAAATTGTTTCTTAAATGTGAAAATGTATTTCTCGACAAAATTAGTCAATTCAAAATCAAAATGTGTTTTGGAGCCTCTTATTACTACTATGTACTATCAAAAGGAGGGTTTTTTGCTTGGATATGAATCGATCTTCAGATATTTGGAGGATTTATTAAAATTAATAGTGAGTTTGCATTTTGAGAGTCAAAATATTGGTTTTCAGAGCTGAATTACAAGTGATTTGTGTGGGTTCAGGTTTCAGTTTTGCATCAGTTTGAATGTGTATTCTTATCTAATTTGAATAAGAATTGAGAAGAAAGTAAGTTATTAAGATTATTTTTAAGGTGTTTTTTAGATTATAGATTTCAGTAGACAGGAATAATAGTGTAAGTAGTGTAAGTAGGTATGTAGTTGTAAAATAAAACACTTGATATGTATGTTCTAGTTTGGTTTGGTTTGGTTATTTGGTGTTTGTAAAGTTGTCGGATTGGATTTTTTGGATTTTGGATGCCCTTGAATTTCCTATATGACATTTTTCCCACGCTCTGAGCTTCTACCCCTTAGAACTTAAGAACTCGAGACCTAGACTCTAGTAACTAGTAAGAAAACTTGTAATACTACTTGTATGTAGTAGGTACTTTAGTATATCTAAAATACTTTTATATTTTGTACCTATTATATTTTGTATGTAGGTAGTACAGGGTAGTACCACAACCAGCACAGGAAGGAAATTAATCCTTAAGAAGAAGAGCGGGAACAAGCTTTATTTCTCATCATATCATCGTTCTCATTCTTTATTAGATTAGTTATTACTACATAGTTATACATAGAGAGTTTCTTTGTTTGGATTTTTTTTGCTTTAAAAAAGAACCCTTTATGACTTTATTTCCGTTCTGAGGTTTCTGAGACAAGTGTTTTTGTTATGTACTTGTACTTTGTAAGTAAGTATTTCGATTTAGATAAGGATTATAGAATGAGAACTTTATTGTTTTGATGATTGTTTATTGTTATGTATTTGAGTATATTTTTTCTAGATATTTTAGTTTTATTTCATTTATGGAAATTAAGGGGGGAGTTTGGAGGTCGATTGGATCTGAATTCTGATGTGATCTCCTGCGTTCTTTTCTATATTATATAGATACTATATAGTAAACTTGTATAATCTTATTGCGTACATTTGTCCTTGATAGTAAACCTGTCACTTGAATTTGAATTTGCTTTTTTTTCTACTTACTACTTACTGATTGTGTTTATTTAATAATTGCGCGAGCGAAGCGAGCACCTACTATTCAACTTTGCTTGCTCTTTGTCCGTCTGTCTGTCTGTTTGTCTGTCTGTCCAGAGGATGACTCGAGAACTACTGGGCCGATCTTAACCAAACTTGGCATGAAGGACCCCCATAGGGTGAGGGTGTGCCATTTCGACAAAAAACCCAGGTGGCCCCAACCCCTTGCGGTGCTGCAGACCCTTTAAGGGTCCACCGGAACCGCAATTTTTTTTTTTGATATAAAAGTTCCTTTTGGTGTAAAATGCAAAGATATATGGTCCTTGGGACCGTGCGGCCCCCCGGAACCGGACGGTTGCCCCTGGAACCGCAAAATATTTTATTTGATAAAATAACATTTTATTGCTTTGCTCGCACAATTAATAATCAACTTCTAGTGAGTTGATTAAAGCCTAGTATTATGTAGTACCCTATAATATTATTGTGCATTAGCTAATGGGTTATAGTAATAAGTGTATAATATTATGTATGGTTTGTTATGTATAGCAGGGAAATTGAGAGATTTTTTTACGTGTTGTTGAGGTCGAGATTTTTTTTTTTGCATTAAAGATAATTACGGCGTAGTTTTTTTTAACTTCGTATCTAAATCATATGATTTGAATTTGATGATGCTTTTGGTCTTGATTTCAATGTACTGACCTACTCTATCATCGTAGTTAGAAGTTAGATTAATATGTAATATTACCTAATTATTATTATTTTATTCAAAAAAGGATCATTGAAACTTGATATGGAACATTGATGATGATGCTATGATGATAATGGAAAGTTTTGATATCTGTCTCCGATGACATATTTATGAATTTTGGAGTGATTTTGAGTTTTAATAAGGTCTTTATGTTTGCTCTTAAATTTAAATTAGTAATCGTTAAAATTCAGGATTGAAGATTGAAATAAACTGATGGTGAGTAAGGATCCTTTTTTTATGATTTGTGGCAAATTGCATGTACTTACGTAGAGGATTTCATGTATTTTTTTGACTTGTTTGTTTGGATGCCAAGCCTTTTTTATTATAATTTAATTAAAATGAGTTACAAAGATTGGGAAGTGAATTATTTTTGTTTAGTCTGTCTGATTTTGATGGTGATTTGAATCAGTTCAGTTCATTTCAGTAGAGGATTTTTGACTTTGAGACAAGAGGTTAAAGTTTTTATTTTAAGTAGATATAATAAGTGATATAAGTATTAGTTAGTTTTAAGGGGGGATGGTGCTAATTTTAGAAGTATTTCTCTTTTTCTTTTAGACTTTGTGTGATGTTTGTAGTTTTTATTTTGTAGTTTTGTATTTGTCTAGCTGATACTGATAGTACTTGTATCAGTATTACTATAATCTTATACTTACCTATATAAGATCCAGACATATCTGTAGACTATGAACTATGAGCAAGATTCTAAGTTTAGAATTTAAACTAAATTAGCTAGCCAATGACATAGACATGGAATTTTTTTTTGTGAAGCTTCAATTTCCCTCCTATTTTCTCAGATGGAGGATTCACTAGACAAATATCTACTTGGATTATTGACGAGATTTTTTTTCTAAGATTGAATTGTGCTGGGTCATTTGACTTTTTTGACATTTTTTTCTAAAAGAGTTAGGAAAAAATTAGTTAGATTTGTATTTTATATAGGGTAAAACCTCTTTATAGAGAAATAATTTCTCTTTTTTCGTAAGAATAGTTGAGCTTTAAAGGCCTTAGGTAATTTAAGAATTTTAAGATCGTTATAACGAGGCTTTATTGTATTTAATAGGAGTTCAACTGCTGGCTTCTGGAGAAAAAAATTGAGAAACTTTGCACTCATATTATGCGTACCGAGTGTTTTTTCGAAATTTTTTTTGTGAAATGTAATTCAATTCTTTACTAGATATTTCATTTATGTAGTAAGTACATAGTAGTACTCGTATTAATAGTAAGTTATGTCTATTTTGGACAATTTAGTCTTGGTAAATGTGAAATTAATGTCGGATTTTACTATGACTTTGAGACATGGTGGTCCATCCCACCATCACATACATATAATACATACCATTGAGTCTAAAAAGTCTTAAGTATAACTGGGCAAAATAAATTTTTCTTTCAATTCATTCAATTCTATTTCTATATAATAATAATCATAAATTTTGAGAGAGAGAGAGTTTTTTTTAGTTTTAGTAAAAAGCTCCAATCCAATCCGAGGAAGATAAGTTGAAAGTAGTTTAATTTTACTAGACTTTTTTTTTACTACTGATGGTGAGGGTTATAAGTTAAAATTAAAAGTGGTACTATTATTAGTATGTGTGATGGTGATGGTGGCATTTCATTTTAAAAAGACAATTTTGGCACAACATTAAGCAATTTTAGAGTTATTAATTGGTCCATAAAAGTAATATGTGGGATTGTTGAATTGACTATTTTTACATAAATATAAATTTTAATTTGGTTACTACCTATTTTTTAAATTGAGTAAAGTAGATAGGGTATTTATGAATCATATATTGAAGATTTTAATGATTTTACTGAATTTTTTTTTTGGTTTTTTTGTTACAGGAAAGCAACGGCTAGGAATATCTCGGAGGTTTTTCGCCAAGTCTACTCATCGACTGATGAAAATATTCTTAATGTACTAGCTGTGATTGAAAAATTACTAAATGATCCAGGTTAGTTGAATCTTTAAAAAAAAAATTTTGCTACTTTCAACTTCAACATGTGTTTCCAAAACTTCAAGTCAAAAAATTGGATTATTTTGACAAGTGAGTGCTATGAACTGCAATTTTGTATTTTATGCTTTTTTATATTTTGTCTTTGTTTTTATGAGTTTTAGATTTGTGACCATTTATGGAGGATATTTTTTGAGTTATAGTGTTTCTACTTACACTTTTGGACTCGTGTTTTGAGTTTTGAAGCTTCTGCTCCTCTTGAATGCTTTTTTTGAGTTAAAAAGACAGGATCATAATCATAATATATAATTTGTTCTGCTGCTTTGCTGTAAAAGGTCCTTAAAAGGAATAATTTATAAAGTAATTTGGATCCAAATGAGGAATACTATTATTTCACACTAAATCATTATTATATGATTCTGCCTGTGTTCTTTAAATATTTAATTATACCTTACCTATCGAATCTACAACACAATGTGTGTGAGTTAATTATAAGGTTGTGAACACTTATATTAGCTGTTAATCTTACTTACTATATTAGCAGATGAAGATTTATGCTTTATACGGTATAATTTGGAATTTGAACTGGTTTATATTTTGATTTTGAGTTTATTTATTTCATTGTGCGAGCGAAGCGAGCACTTACTATTCAACTTTGCTTACACTTTGTCCGTCTGTCTGTCTGTCTGTTTGTCCAGAGGTTAACTCGAGAACTACTGGACCGATCTTGACCAAACTTGGTATGGAGGACCCCCATAGGGTCTCAGTGTGCCATTTTGACAAAAATTTCAGATTACCCCATTCTAAGGGGTCACGTGGACCATTTAAGGGTTCCCTCAGGAACTACTGGACCGATCTTGAGATGCATTCATCGCTTTGCTCGCACAATTTATAATCAACTTCTAGTGAGTTGATTAAAGCCTAGTTATATAGGATTATATATATATACGAATACTGGGAACAATTTAGAGTTTGTTTAAAAGTTTTTCTAGCTAGTCATTTAGTTGTGAAAAGAAGGTAAATCACACGAGATGGATATGACATTTTTTAGTCATCATCATTATCATCAAGAGAGAGAAAAGTGACAGAAATCGACGGCGCCTTCAGCCTGTAGTAAACCCGTTGATTGACAAGGGCTGAGTAGAACCCGTGCCTTAATCTTAATACATACTATAGACTGACTGACTATTTTTGCTTGAAATATTAATGAAAGTCCTACGCACTTTAGTTGACTCTACTATTCTGTAGATGCCAAGATTTAATGATCTTTTTGTAATCTTTTTGATCGTTGTCTCACTCGATGTCTATAGTCTTAAACACTAAGAAGAGTGATGTATGTAGCAAAATACTATTATGTTATTAGAGTTAAAGAAAAATAGTGAGTAATATTTCCGAGAAAGTATTAGTCGAACAAGACTTGAGATATTTTTGGTATTTGAGACATGACAGGAAGGAGAACCCGAAGAAGCTGACCGGAAATGAATGTGATCCTAGAAAATATCTACCTAGTATAGTATAGAGTATAGTAGCAGATGTGAAATTAAAATCAAAATAAATAGTATCTTGTAAATAGAGCAGACTGCTAAATTTTTCATTTTTATTCTTTTTTTTTGTAGGGTACCTTGTGTTTTATTATGGTCCTATTTAATTCGACCTATGAACTTTAATGAGATATTTTTTAGGTTTTTTTTGGATAGGTAGGTTTTTATATGCATTTAGGTAATTTAAGTATAAATACTTGTGTGCTTTTGTAGTATGTATAAGGCCATAGACCTGAGTATTTACATTTCTTGTCTAAAAAAGTGATCTTTTAAGAATGGTTGTGTAGTAAAGGCGGAGTTCGGGCTATGGCATCATGGCAAGATTTTTTTTTCCTGAGCAAAAAAAATGCTGAAAAAAAATGTAGTTTTTTTGGAGAATTGTAGTACATACTAGTAGGTAGTGTAATGTATAGGCCCATAATCGTAGTAGGTAGTATAGGTATTTGTAGGAAAAAGGAGGGGAGAAATGGTCCTTTTTAAACTATGAAGGATAAAATAGAGTATTTTGTATTCAGTATAGAGATTTTAAGGATAAAATTATATTTCGTTGAGTTTTCGAGTTTCGAGTTCGGTTTTTTTTCGGAGTTTTCGGCGTAGTATTCCGAATAGAGGCGGAGACTTTCGGGAGTGGATGCTCAGTTTTTTGGTGGACTTTTTTTGTGTTGCTCTGAGGGGTTTTTAGGTCGAATTGAGCCGAGTCTGGTCCCCTTAGGAAATTTACAACCATCTCTTTATGGGAAATCTCCTCTCCTGATCCGAGTTTTCTGAAACTACTTTTAGAAAGAGAGTATACTTCGGCTTTACTACGAGTACTACTACTAGTGTATTTTATTTGCTTTATCTACCGAGTCGAGCGTACTATGATTATATATGCGTGTGTACTAAGGACCGGGAGAGCAGTTGTAGAGTCCTTGTATTGAAGAGTGAAATACTACGAAAATTGTGCTGAATAGTTTGAGTTGTATAGCTAGGATAGGAGGGGGGAATAATATTTTTATTTTCATTTTATAAACAGAACTGAAAGTGACATTGGACAGCTGAAAAAAAAGTGAGAGAGAAAAAACACCTTGACTTGGACTCGAACGTATTTTGGATTTTGGATTCTAAAAAAGAAAATTGTGATATTGTCATCATTATCATCCTCATCTTATGATTTTAAAGGGATTTGATATTAAAATTCAGATTGAAGAGGATCGATCGTTCATCTAGAGATTTCTTTGAATTGAAAATTTGAAATGCACCTGGAATTTGGAATCTGAAATTATTCTGGAGTTATTATTGAAGAATTATTCTGGCATTATTATTGAAGAAATATTCTCGAATTATTATTGAAGAAGGGAAAGAAGTCGTAGAAAGTACAGCTTAGAGAGAGGATATTCGAAAAAGTTTTTTTTTCTCGACTTGGTTTGTGTTTTATAAACGAGTAGTATAGTATTATTTGAGTATTGAAGTATTGGAGGGAACTTGGTTGGTTTATTAAGTGATGGTGATGGTTGGTTTCATTGAGTCGTCTGTTGTTGGAGTTGGGTTGGGAGCCTGTGCCGTGAGACTGGGAGCTTGGTTGGATAATTTTGCCAGGGAGAGTATTAGTTTTGGTGGTGGAACTTTTAGTTTTCGATTTATTAGTAGAAGTAGAAGAAAGAGAAATAGAAGAAGAGGATGTGAAATTGGTGCTGGTGATGGTGGTGGATAATATATTACGTATACATACAGAATACAGAGAGAGAGGTTTCTATATTAAATGGATATTTATGGATATACCAAGCAAGTATGTATGTAGTACCTACATAAGTGGGAAAAAGAGGGTGAATTGGGCATACCATCCATTCCATGAACAAGTTCTTATCGATCGTACAAACTTGGGTACATTGGATTCATCATAGGATTCATAGGACATCAGAAGAAGAACCAGAGTTTCATTTTGAATTTGAGAATGCGCAAGTTTTGATGGACCAGCCTTTATAGTTGAGTTGAAAAAAATATCAAACTACTACTGATACTGGTACTGGAATACTGAAACTGAAATAAAATGCTGAAAATGCTGGCTTGTACAGTACTTTGTACTACGAACTACTACTACTACTATACTCGTACGAGAATGAATAATATAAAATGAAGAATATGTACCTAATACTAACACATAGTATAAATGCGTAATGCTATTGATATCATCTTGGAGATTTTTGGTATCGCTTCTCTGGTTCATGGTGGAAAAGTTGAAATGGAAATGGAAGTAAGAACTTACTAAAACTACTCGAAAGATTTTATATTAGGTAGTCTATATAGTTGTTGTAGATTCAGGAATTTCTGAGATATTAGTACTAGTACTGCGGGCTTTTTTTAAGGATTTTTTTTTTGCTTTCTGAATTCTGATGTTCATGAATCGATTCTTTATTATTGCATACCTTTTAGGCTTCTTTTTTTTAAGTGGAAAGTATTTACGGCTTGATTGCCCGTCGATTTTTATTATTTTATTGCACTTGAGAGTGGAGAGTAGTGGGCGGTAGTATTGGGACTATAAGGAATAATATTTGTAATGAGAGAGATTTTTTTAAAATTGGAATAAATAAATTACCTAACCTTTGGTATTTTGCTTCGCTTGCTAGGGCTTACCTATTTTTAGTAGGTATTAAGATTTATACTGTAGGTATGTATTATATTATATGTAGAGAGAGAAATACGCAATTATTTATTTTGGATTGAAAAAGATTTATATGAGAAACACATGTTGAAATATGGAAATATGGAGAGAGAGGAGATTGAGGATTTTGATGTTGATGGTTTTTATAAAAATATTTTTTTTTTTGCTTTTTTTTAGAACAAACTGTTCGTATGGAAGTTCTGGAGGCGATTCCAAATATAGCTGTGTTCTGTCGTAAGTTAAAATACATAGTAATTACTACTAGTTTTTTAATATTTAGAATTTTGATGATTTTTTTATATGATTTCTATAGATGAAGAGGGTCCAAGACTTGATTTCGTCGTTCCACAACATATCCTTCCTCAGATCGTCCGTCTCCTAATTGACAATTTTAGTCAGGTGAGTTTCTTATTTATAATTTATTTTATGGGGTGGCTTGAAAAGTTGGTGGAAATGAGCAATTATTACGGAATTAGGAAAGAAAGTAAAGGGTAATTAAAACTACTATAAGGTATAAGTATAGGTATTTTATTTTATTTCATTTTTACTAGCTTTAATTGGTAGATTTATTTTACAAGTATAAATACAATAGTAGGTAGAAGCCGAGTAAAAGTCCTTGGAAATGAAATTTCGAAAGCACTTGAATAGTGAGTATAAATGTCCGTTTTTAATGATATTAAATGGTTGTATGAAAGTAAAAGTACTAGAGAAAGCAGCTATTATTTCAACTACTTTTTTGATATTACTTTCATTTCATGAATAAATAATTGAGGAATTGTACAATACAAGTACCTATTACATACTTGAGTAAGTATTTAGCACAGGCACAGGTTGTATTGAAATTGCGTGTAAAAGTCTGTTTTAATTTTTAATTCATTCATCTTTTTTTACTGCTATATGTAGTTAGAATTAGTAAAGAATGAAAGGCATATATTTATTTTTTGAGTAATAAAGATGGATTATTATTATTTTTGTATTGTTGTTGTTGTTGTTTGTTCTCGAGTATATGCTTTACCATATTGCTGCGGTAGTCTAATTAAAGTCTAATTGCAG
>JAQIXA010004277.1:0-11730 GCA_034699045.1 Nanhermannia cf. coronata Gr-Ori-00579 | reverse complement strand
TAATAGAATATAATAATCATTTAAAAAAATTTTACCATGCTCCGTAAAAAAGCTCTTTTGACTTAAAAACCGTCATACATAATAATAAAAAGTTCCTTTACTTACCCTAACGATAAGTATAGGATTCAAATTCAAATTCTACATAGTACTTAGGTATCTACTACTGATATTTATTAAACAGTCAAATCCTCCGATCTCGCAATTATCAATTGGACCCAAGCCATTTTTTTTTCTTTTAACAATCAATAAAATTTTATAACTCAATCCTCAGAATCTCGTCAAATTTTTTTCTATCTACAAGTACTGCAGTGGGTAGTCTGTAATCTGTAGGTACTTACTTTCCTTTAAAGTTCTTAATGATTTTAAACTTGCTTTAAACTAAAAAAAATATCTTTAAATACCTACTACAGGATTACGGTATAGAGCATACAGTAAAGATTTTCAATTGCAAAATTTAGATTTACTCTAATAATTTTGCCAATACTTTCTCATAATTAGGATTCTGACTGACTAAATTCCGAAAATTGAAAATTTTTCTCAATTTGACAACTATAAAATTAATTTCAAAATATTATATATAGGATTTAACAACTTTTTTGGGTCCTAGCGGTAGTATTTAGATACTTTCCTAATTATGCTTTCAAAAAATTTATAATAACACAAATTTTGGTTCGGTAGGATTTCGGTTTGGTAGGATTTTTGTATGTTAGGATTTTGTCCTAGAGCCCAAATTGGTATTTATCTAATTAAAATCCTATAATCAATAACCGAATATCATGTATGTAAGTTTCATTTCAGTTTTTTGTAGTTTTTTGTATTTTATACTTTTTTCAAAAATTTTGGATAGAAAATTCAAGATTTATTGCAACTTTTGAAACGTTATAGAGAAATCCGTCTCTATTTGGTTGACATTTCAGTTGACATTTGACAGTCTTGGTAAATAAAATATGAATCTTGCTGGTTCTGTCTTTACTAACTAACTTAAGCAAAGTTTTAGTGTTTTTTTGAGCAATAATTCAAGAACTTGTGAGCATATTTTTTATTACCCGGCTTATCTGTCTCTCTAGTATTACTCAATTTAATTACACATTGCGAAAAATTCCTTAAGTAGGATATCTAGTGTAGTTAAAGTTTTTTGTCCAATTTTTAAAATAGATTAGGTTAGAATTTTCTAGGAAAAATAAAATATAATAAAAACCAAATAACCGAATGCCTTTAACTCTGCTGGGTTAAATTTCAAATATTTGAAGAATTAATTCTTTTTGCCTTATTAGAAAACCTTTAATTACAAAATAGTTGGTTGAACATACATGCGAATTAACTAGGCAGAGATCAGGTGTCTATTGTAATCTTCAATCTTAATTCTGAAATATTTGCCTAAAGTTGTCACTTGTCTTACTCTTGAGTACCGGTTCATTTAGAATACTTGTACCTACGGATATATAACTTGTACGAGTAGTATTGGAAAAAAATCTGTTTGATTGAGAATTTAAGCAAATATTTCAAATCCACAATTGCATGTTTTTAAGAGTAGTTTTCGATGTTGACCATTTTTCCTCCTTTAATCATCCAAACAATTAGAAACCACTTTATCAAGTAATTATTAGACTGAAATCTGAATTCTTTCAAGTCAAAATAAAAAGACTCCTCTCATGTTAAACATACCTAAAAGAGCTAAAATAAAAAGATTTTAAAAAGTTATTTCTTTTCTTTAAACAAGATATTAAATTAAATTAATCATTGTCTATGATGAAATTTAGTAGATTGTCAAGTCTTGACTCTCCTGTCAACACATCAGCTCAATAAAAAATCAATATAATGAAACATTTTATTGGCCCAAAGTCTTATTACTTCAAAAAATCTCTTCTTTAAAACTTGTTTTACCACTATACATTCAACTCGGCTGGTACTTTTTAATTGTTTAATCACATCATATCAATGATAATAGTGATTTGAATTTGAAATTTTGTGAGAAAAATACAAAGCCTTAGTTTTTTTCAAAAATCTTGAATTTCATATAGTAGTTAGATTTAGAAATACCTATGTAATCAAATCAAAGATATTGAAAATTTTGTTATCAAAAAAATTACATTTTTCTTATTTGATTCTGACTAATAAAATTCAAATAATAAGATCATCGCCAGTCTGGAAAATCAAGCAAAAACCTACTATTTCATCTAGCAATAAAAATATTTAGAAAAAAGTAACTTTATTCTCTATTATGGTTATGGTATACTTCTTAATTGCGTTTACTTCCTTAAGTACCTAACCTATACTACTGATATATAATATAAGTAGGCAATAAATAAAATACATGATCAAATAAAGACGATAAATAACAATGTTTTTAAAGTTATGTTAGGTAAAGTAAGGTACATAAAATTTTAAAGAACAATTACAAATCATAAACTTAAAGGTTAAAAAACCCAATTAGATTTTGAATCGATTTTAAGTTTAAAGTAGGTACTCATAATACAACAACTACCTACTTATTATATGCAATACCATTTTAAGGATATTGTAAAGTGACAAGTATCTTGGTATCGTATTTGCATTCAACATTATTTGCACCTTATAATAAATCATATAAAAATAACTCAATAAAATAAAATAAAGTAAAATAAAATAAAATAAAATAATTTGTAATCTAGATTCTAATCGACTAATACTATTCTGTAATACAACAGTGATTTACGAAATACATAGTTACAAAATATTACTACGCATTAATAAAAAGGTAGTAGGATGTGTAGGTAGGTACTCGTACCTAATAAAAGTTTATATTTCAACTTTTGAATAAAACTTTTTAGATCTAAATTATACAGATTACAGAATTACAGATATATACCCTTTCGTGTCCTGTCCCTGCTAGGTCATTTTAAATTGAAAAATAACCTTTATAGAAAGGTCAAATTTTAAAATCAATTACTACTACGTATACAAATAGAATAGAGATTAACTAAACTTATCGATTTTAACAATTTTTTTTAGAATTAGTCTTTTTATATATATATACAGTTCAGCACACAATTCAAAATCTAATACTTTTTCCTTACTCAATAAATAAATAAATATACTTGCAAAATATAGATTATGAATTTGATTGATTGATTGATTAGTCTTATGATTATGTAAATATTTTATCAACCTAAACCTAAACTAATATTGGTAGGTAGTAATGTAATATTTGAATTGAATGAAATCACATTCGTGTTCAGATTTTTGTAGTAAAAAAAATCAACTGGATAATTGAGAATTGCGATCTACAAAACTTCTCTTTCTTTCTCCACCATATTTTTGGTATTGAATGAAATATTCTCGACTATGTAATTCCCCTTGACTTCGCCATCATCAATATTCTTTCCAGTTTTTCTGAAATGAACCGTTGTATAAACCATCCATAAGAAAAATAACTTGAACATTGCATTCGTTATCCTATAAGATCAAAAAGTAAATACAATAATTTGTCATTCAACTCTGAATAAATGTGTTATTTACGTGTAGGTAAAAAATTCCTTAACACTTTTCCTCAGGTCAATCATATCATTCTGGATGGTAAAACTGAGAGGATATAGAAACATGAATAGTAGAAATCCGAGCTGGATAAGAGACTGCAAAAGCCAGAGTTTTGGAGTCAGACCTGGATCCTTTTGATCATCGCCAGTCTGGAAAATCATAAGTAAAATACATATAAAATACTTTATTATTCAAAAGAGAAATAAGGCAATTGATACTAAAGTACAATAAAAACGAGATCATTCTTCTTTTTAAATACTTTTGACTTAGGTAAATTACAGTCTTCAACAATTGAAGGTATGTAAAAGTTGAAGTAAAGAAAATGCAGGCATCATCTTCAACTTGAGATTATTCTTAAAAAGATTTTGGTTTTACATACTGTTTGCGTGTCTCAATGCCTCAGGACCTGCCATGCCCTTTCTATTACTTACAGATTTTTTTATTTTCTTATTACAAGTACTACTACTAGTAATACCTACTTAGGTAGGTACTACATGTAGGTACATAATATTGCAATTAACTTTTTTGCATTTGCATTCCAAGAAAATGCGTAAAATATATTTACCTGTCATTTCTCCTTTCTGGATTGCTTTTTAGACCAAACTTTGCACATCATTTTAATGAAAGATATTTATGCATTTGGACTGGACGATTTATAAATTCTAGAGCTGGGTTTTTTTGCAAAGAAATTTCATAAATTATGAAAAAATCTGAAAATCAACTTAATTTTTTTGCAAAATATTGGACAAAATTTGTTCATTTTAAGCTCTAAAGTTAATCCTACTAATTGGGATGTTCAAAATTGTAAAAATGCATAGTTTAGTTTAGTTTGATATTTATAGTTGAAAATAAATTGAAAAGTTGGCTTATTTCAATCTATACATAATATAGGTATACCTTTATTCTGAATTTCAGAATCTGAAAATTATTTCAGCTTTATCATTTTTTTCTTATATAATATGCATTTCGAGCTTTTGTGATGTTTATGAGGATTTATTTTTATTTAGTTAATTTAAAATGCAATATAGCAAATGCCTACTTATTTCTGTGAGTATACACGCTTTCAGTTCAATCAGATAATAATATAGATACAATAAAAAGGTAAACTAGCTGATAAAGATGAGGGTTGAAGATGGACCTCGCATTTTAATTTAAATTCTCTTCTGCGATATTTCATAAGAAGTCATGTAATTGACGAGGATTTATCTTTTACTTTTACTGTAGACTGTACTGTAGGTACTAGTAGGTAGGGTACTTTACCTTTGACTTGAGAACAAGCAAAACGGAAGCTACAATTTGAATCACAGAATGTACTATCCCAACCGCTGCTGAATCTAAATTGAAAAGAAAAAAACATAAAAAAAATTGAACACCAAATGAATAAATTATGTCATAATAAGGATAAAAATTAAGACATTTTGTCAGCCATAATCAACTGGGATGTTTTGAACTGATCTCGAGTTGACATGAAAAGATCAAAACGAGATGCAGGTCAAAAGATCAAAATACGTGTAGGTAATATACTTATGTATAAATGTAGTTTTTGCATTCGAAATTAAGTTCATTTTACTAATAAAAAGAGTTCAAACCACAACAAACAAGACAGGATGATACAAAAGGAAAAAAGAAGTCATTTTGTAAGAAATGTAATTTGAAATATAAGTATAGGTACCTAGAATAAATAAAATAAAATAAAATAAAATAAAAAAGTTCACTTACAAACCAGAGCTTTCTTCAAGTTTTCAATGTTCTCCTCAACAAAAAGATTCATATAAGCCTCGTCATACAGAATGAATAGAATATTTATCGAAAAGGATAAAATGAGGATTGAGAAGAGCTGAAATAAATAAAAACATTTACATTTAAATGTCTCAAGATTATATACTTATTTATTTGAGTATTTTTGAGGTGTTTTCCATGATTAAATTGGAATTTTCCTACTCAAAGTTTATGTGCCTTAGGTAAATCTATCTACTTGATAAGGTTTTATTTTTCTCCTGGGAATCGAAATTGTAAAAAAAGTTTGCGGGATGCCTTTTGAGTTTAGAGTTTTGAGTACTACCTATCTAATAAGTAGTTGGGGAATTTATTTTAAATATCACATATACATATATGTATCGTAGAATAGAATTCTGCATGGGAAATTTAGCTATCACACGCCACACAGTTGGATATCAAAATCAAAATGTAAAAAAAGCTTAAATTATGTGTTAACTAACCCCAGCAGATTTTTAGCTCGAAATCACTTGGCTACTTTATACAAGATATAGTAATGTACCTCCTTAGTATATGAAATGAAACACACTACCCAAAATTTCTGTCTGTATTTAAATTTTAATGGCAAATTTAATGGTCACAATTCCAATAATTTTGTAAAATTACCTAATGGATGATTTTGAGAAAAATGTCAAAAAACTAATTGAGGTAAAGTTTACATATCATAAACCTAACAAGGTCCCTTATAATAAAATTCTAATAAAATTATGCATAGTTTTCTATGTAATTTCCTCTACATATTAGTATCAATACATTCTAAAAAAGAATTACTTACTTGCATTAGTTTAAATTCTTAAAATTCTACGGGAAAATTATTTGCTGGATAACTAACTGATATGATATGGTACATGATGTATTAATAGCTTTTGTAATGGTTATAAGTGAAATTTTATTTCTGATCTACTAGAGTTTTTTTTACAAAACTTGAAAGCATTTATGTAACATAGTAATTAAAATGTTTACAATCTTGTACTATCTATGAATTAAATGTAATATGTATAATACTAGAGCTTTAAAAGTTCAAAGTATTTATCAAAAATAAATGGTTTGAGTAATAATAATAAGTGTTATTAGTATACGAGTTAACTCTATTATATAAAAATATTTAAATTTTCAGGAGCATTGTTTTATAAACATCAATTTTTATAATAATACACTTTTTAGTAATTGTAGTCTAACAAACTACAAGAGTAATTATAAGATAATTAAAAAGCGTTTATCAGTATATTAACAGAATTTTTTTTACTTAGCTTTTTTAAAAGCTATTTCCCTCCATATACAAAGTATAAGTCATTTACCAACTTTTGGTAAACCACACACATCAAAAAATTGTTAAGTTACTTAAAAAAAGAGATTATTTTTCCAGTATATAAAGTGAAAATTATTGCAAATATTTAATTACTGACATTACTGACTACTGACATTGAATATTTAAATTAAAATGTCTAGCTAGAAATATAATAATGTAATATCAATAGCATTTTTGCATCATTCTTTGAATTTGCAATCAATACTTAGGATTAGGTTAGGATATACTACTACACTACATACACGTAAGCCATTTGTAGAATGTTATACCTGCCGTATGTGCTTTTTCCATTTGAAATGTAATAAGATGATAAATGGTAATGATAATGGGGATAGTGATGTGTTTATGATAATTTTTATAAACATTCTAGAATTTCAATCGTTTATTTTTAGATCCTATTGATATTTAGCATGGAATGAATATAAATGTTAGAATTTTCTCAAAGTACCTATGTAGAATCGTTTTAAAGTTTTAAAAGTGTAAAGTGCTATACATACCTATCCATAGAGTAGTACAATTTTGGCTTTTGAAATGATTCTTTTCAATTCAGTCAATATTGCCATTTGCTGTCTACTATCTAAAATAAAATAAAGTCCTAACCTACATATACCTTACCTTACCTATATATTTCTGAATCTATAAGTATAGGTAACTCATATACTGTATGTATGATGATTAATGTTTAAAATTAACTACTTACTTACAGATTTCAAACCTTGAATTTTTGTTTTTGCTGTACACTTCTAATCATCTTTAAGCTACTCGATACTTGAGATTTTTTTCAAAAATAAAAAGATTGCAACGTATGTACTATGTATCTAGTAAAAAATACTCCTTGAAAGAAGCAAAACTACCTATAATAAATATGTATATGTTGGTAGGTTGGAATTTAACAGTCAAAATTTTCTTTATATAGAATACCTAATACCTATGTAATCTTATATCGAGTTGGTAGGAAATTCCTCATAAAATTATTCAATAGTCCAATAATATTTTTAATGAATGGAATTTATTTAACTACTATTATTTATAGTGTACTTGCATTGCAGTAGAGTTTTATAACAATTAGCATTTCATAATATACCATATAATTATAATATGTAGGGTACCTATATGTACGAACGAGTATACCATAATTTCAAAATATATGTAAATGTTTATTATAGGTAGACAAATAATGGACAATTAATAAGAATCACTTATTCTTTTCTTTTAATTATGGCATTATATGCAATGCAAATGCAAGCAACTACACTGCTTTATTCTAATTCTATTCTAATACCAATAGAATATATATAGGGTACCAAAACCAAATATAAATACCTATAAATATTTAAGTAGTAGCTTAAATTACTATCTGTGAGATATTTTCAAAAATATGATAAGACTTACAATTTCAAATGTAGAAACAATCTGATAAATCGTTCTGTTCGAAAAGAACCCCATTTTAAATTATCTCTTGTAGGAGTTTAAATGGCTCTAATTGTGTCTTCAAAAATAGATATTAACAGTACTTGTCGATACTCAATTGAAGGATGTATTTAGCCTCAACATTTTCTTCACACATAAGGAAACACTCTTATACGAGTACTACTGTAGGTATTACTTGTATCTGAGCTTAGTAGTCGATAAATTTAAACTATTCAATGTACTTTAACTATACTAGTTGTACATATACTTTTATGTACTTGGGATTAGATTCCTATGTTGAATAGGGATAAGAGTGTGGAGAGTTGAACTTGGACTTGGTGGTTCTCTTGTGCCTTCCACGAGTCGACTGACTACTCACTATTTGAATTTCAGCCTGTACTTGTATGTAATACTATACCTTCAATACTACCTATTATTTATTCTATTGTAATGTAATTGTATGTAGTATAAGGTAGGTAACACTACACACACAAAAGTAGGTACATTATATACTAATACTGACACTGGTCGTCGATCAATGATTCAGAATTCAATATTAAATGGACAGTCAGACTAGCACATAATCACAATCAACAATATTTATATACTTACATATACTAACACTAAAGAGTTAGCGAGCATTCAATTCTATACAAAGTTTGGACTTTTATTTGGATGTCAAACAAACTGATGAAAAAAATGGAAATTAAAGGCTTGGATTTGAATGGATTTGTATGAATTTTGATGGGAGACAAAAAACTAATTCCAAAGTCCAGTCTATTTACTAATAGTATACCTATGTATTGGTATATATGTAGGTAGGTATGTACGAGTATTGTCTAGAGTTGTAGTTGTAGTTGTAGTACAGTATTGAAGCATCAAAAGTGTGAAAACTCAAAACTGACTCAAGTTTAAAGAATTATGTGCTGACTTTGCTTTTTTTAATTTAATAGGTAAAACGTATATGCAAGGTTTTTTGCTAACTACTCTTATAATGGTAGTTATAATGGACAAGTCCATAGTCCATTCCATTGAAGGTAATGGTTAGAAAAAAATCATAAAATATAAAAACATAATCATATCAAGTTAAATCGTAGGATAAAAATATTATGTACTTTACTTTGGTATTTGTATGCCAAAGTACACAAGTACAGGTATGTATATATACCTAGATATTCTTATAGGTGCATTAAATTACATTATTATATATCAGTATTGGTATTGGTATTGGTATGGTTGAGATTTTTAGAGTTGCCAAGCACTATTATGGCTTTGACTTTCTTTGTAGAGGACTTTTTTTTCATAGAAAAAAAATTCATATCATTTGCACCCAGAACAAAGAAAGCTTTCAATCTCCCTTTTATGATGGCTTTATTCAAGCTTTTACAAGTATGTAACATAGTGGAAGTAAATAGACATTGACTTGTTAGGTTAGAGTAGGTAGCTTAGCCACACGATTTTTATTAAAAGCATATTATGTATCGAATCTTTATGTAACTGTTATTATAAAAAGTTTTATAAACTTACAAGGCTTTTTCTTTACTACACGTATCAGTATTTACTTAATCCAAAAAAGTGTGACAAAAAAGCCTTTTATACATTATTGGTAATAATAATTATTTAATAAGTAGTATAAGGTAAAAAAAAAAGCTGATACGAGAAGAAATTGTAAGCTCGACTTTTTGTTGACTTTTTGATATCCATTCCATTTCATTTCATATCTCTTCTCTGCCTGTTCGTTTGACTTTGACTTGTTGACAATTTATCTCAAGCCAAAGCCCAAAGCCAAGCTGGATTCTCGTGTGCTCTAATTTCTCATTTTTTATGGCTTATTGTTAAATGGATTTTTTGTACCTTCCTTAATAGTACAAGTACTTTGAGTTTGTTGATATTTGATATCTAATAAAAAAAAGTCTTTTCATTAAAAGCACTACTACGTAATATTGGTATTACAAAGAGATATGTATCTCGTTTTAATTTGATATTATGCATATTACTATTAGTTTAATAGTTCAATTTTATTGAGTCTAGTACTATACTATAGATATAAGGCACTGTTTATTTATTCGTAGTACTTGGACTAATAAATTTCCAAGTCTCAATAAGACATCAAATAAATTTATATGTCCATGTCGGTCTTGAGGAGAAAAAAAAAGATAAAAGTAGAGAAAAAACATGCAAGCGGCTACTTATCTCAAAAAAAAAGATAAGTCAGCTTTAAAGCAAATGGAAAAATGTAAGTAGTTTGAGCCGGCTAATATCATATGGCTTATTAAAGTCCATTTTTTAAAAAAGTAATCAATCGGCCACAGGCTAAGAGTTAAAGTAGAAATTACTATTCTACGGATATATCTTATTACATTTGTCTAATCCTAAATCCCAAGTCAAAGGGTTAATTCACATAGTCTGATTCTGAAATTAATGATAATGAAAGTTGATTTTGCCAAAGGGCCTTGTACCCCATTTTCATTTAAAACCGATTATAATTCTCAACTTTTTTTACTCTAAAGTTTTATGCATATACTATTATAATATAGGATACTTATGTATAATATATAAGAAAGAGCCTTTTTCCTTCCTTCGTTTCTCAAAACTTGATTCGATTCGATCAAATCAATTTTTCAATTTCAAATTTCAACTCGAAAACTCCTTGTTTTGATCTGGAGAGTGTTGACTGCTAACTGCTAGTTAGACTTTTATATTTGTAAAGGCTCATGTACGATAAGAAAAATATTATTTATTTTTGATAAAAAGAATAAAAAATCCAAGTCCAAACCTTGTAGGTAATAGGTACTATACTACTCAAAAGATTATATTAGTATAGTAGCAGTACATTTAAGGTATAAATACTTGAATAGTTACATGAAAGTATAGGCACATACCTACCATAATTGAAATTTGGTATGAGAAAATGGGTAAATACTTAGGAATTGTAAAATTGTAGGTAACATCTGCCTGCAATTATTAAAGCAGAGGGTTAAATAACAAGATATCAGATAAATGCGTATTATACTTTCATTGCATGCAATTCGATTATTAGTATGACTCCATTTACTTAACCTATTCCATTACCATTACAATTGGTCAATTGCTGGTATGTACGAGTAGTACTTATGTGTACTCTATAAAAAAGCTCAATTTGATTTGAATTTTGAATTCTAATTGGACCTAAAGGGGATATTAAAGTTTTTAGAGGACTTTTATTAGAGACACTACCTGACTTACAAAAACCAAATATTTAATCGAAAAAACCATCTCATTCAGATGGAATTTGGAATGTTTCCACCTCAATTCAATTTCTACAATAAAAGCTCCTTATAAAGAAAATAATACGCAAATATTCAATGCTACTCGAGTTATTTTAGAGATAGCCCTTTATTGAGAAATTTTCCTGTATTTCTAAGCCCATAACTATAACATTCAAATGGTTGCTTTTCCAATTTACCACCTCAAATTATCCATTTTCCTTGTCCCTTGCCTTGTAATGTAATCGAATTTTTTAAATAATTTATTTATACCAAATGGACATAGGAAAACAATCATTAACTTTATGTCAATGTCAACTCTACCACCATTTTAATTTAATCTATTGGAAATACATTTGTTGATAAGATGTACCCTTGTCCCTTGTTATATACTTAAGGGGTCATCCATTAAGGATGTCCGACAATTTTGGCCATTTTTTACCCCCTACCCTCCCCTTTGTCCGACTTTGTCCG
>JAQIXA010004276.1:0-11731 GCA_034699045.1 Nanhermannia cf. coronata Gr-Ori-00579 | reverse complement strand
AAAGTCAAAATTTTTGACCAATTCTCGTCAATTTTGTCAAAAATTGCATATTAAAAATCTCAAAAGTTGAGAATTTTTACAAAATTTTGGATTTTGGTTTAGGTAGGATTTCGGTCGGTAGGATTTTGGCAGATAGGATTTTGTCCGCGACCCAATTCTACTACCTGTAATTTTAATGTTTGAATCAGAAAAAAGTGATATAATACCTATCTAATAATTTCTTTTTCTTGTAATAGATATGTTGATCTTGAAGTTCCATTAGCTCCTTATTCAGAAGATAATTTATTATTTCCTCAAGCAAATGATGTAATGAGCGCGAATGACTTTAACGATTTGATCCATTTTTAATTAACTTCAACTCTAAGAATTCTTTGCTGAAGCAGGTACAAATATAATATTAATTTTTTATACAGAATTCTTACATTTCTATACAAAAATAATTGTGGCACATTCGTCGATATGTGTTATGTTATTTTTATAAAATGTATTTATCAAAATATTTTCTTTTTTATATTGTAGTACCTATACCTAGTTTAGATTTGGTACAGTTTATATTTGTTTTGTATTTGTTAGTACCTACATATTATTAATTATTATTATAATGGTTATGTTATAGTTATAAAGTTAAGAATAAGAAAAATCTAAAAAAAAAGTTTGTTAAATAAGGCAAATGAAATACGTTTATGAATTTGATACGGAAGTCTGACCTGTGCTCTGACTAATTTCACATGTAGGTATTTTAGTTTTTTAAACTAGTTCCTATTCTTTAATTAATTCAAGAAATGTTTATTAGAGTTGGTAAATATATTGTATTGTATTTAAAAATTATATTTATGAAATAATAAGAATGAATTTATAAAAATTAACCCCATCAAATCAGAGAAATTGTGATGAACATAAATAAGCATTATTCTATTTCCATTTGATTTTAATAGTAGTAGGTAGGTAGTTATTATTTTAAGTAATTTAATTTTTGACTATTATTATGCTCAAATGATTGAATTCAGTTCTGAAAACATGAATTTCTAAATCTATTATAGCACCTTTCAAAATTGAGGTATTTTTTTTCTAGAGGATTAGGTAACCAATAATAATAATAAACTACTTATTCTTAGTAGATAGGATAGGTTTTTAGTTGCCTAGTTTACCTTTTATGATTAGATTAGATGATGATAGAATAGTATTTCGATTAGTTAGGTTAGTTTAGTAGTAAAAGATCAAGGTGATTGTAGGGCGAGTTGATTGAATAAGGGTTCATTTTACTGGTCTTACTGGTAATATATGGATGGTTGTGACAATAAGAAAAAGATGTCTTCAGATAAGGGGAAGGATGATGATATTGAGATTAATTATGAATCTGAAGTAACAAGAAAGAAATCCAGAAAGATCAAATCCCAATCATCACCAAAGGTAGAGCAACAAGAAGAAGATGCTATTTCAGAAGACCAGTCCAATGACCCTGTACCTCCGATACAACAACAAAGGAGAATAGTTAGGCAAAAACAGCAGCAACAACAACAGCAGAGGTAAAAATTTTTTCGTTTTTTAAGAGCTGATCATTAGACAATATTTTTGCCTTTTTTTATCGTTTTTTTCTTTTCAACTTTTGAGGTATCACCAGCAGATGCAATTTTTCCAGCCTCCAATGTATTATCCGATGCCCTATCAACAAGGTCCATATTCACCTGCAATATATTATCCTCAACAACAACATCATCAGCAACAACAACAGTGTTGTAGATTTTGCAATAATGGAAGAGTTCCACCACCTTGCCCACCACCAAGTAATTGCAATATTTATTAAAATCTAAAAAAAAAGTTTATGCCATACTTTTTTACAGTTCAAATTCCAATGCCTATGCCTTTACCTCCACCGCCACCAACTAAAAATATCATAAGGTAAGAAAAAATAATCATTCATTTTATACTTATTTCTTCATACTTATTAAATGCATTTTAGAATTATTAAAGAAAGTGATGGAGGTAGAAGAAGAAGATGCTGCAATGATTCTGAAAGATCTCTACTAAATCATCAGTCATGCTGCTCTCCACCACAACAACAAAAATTCTATCATATTGGAAATAATGCTGGAACTTCAAGAGGTAATGTATTCTTTGTCCTTTACCTTTCACATTATCATTAGGTACCATTACCATTTTGAGATTGAAATTAAGTTTGTGTTTTCAGTTGAGTATTGTTCGTTTCCGCCTACTGACCGAGATTATTGTTCAGTTGTTGACTCGACTGAATTTTGTCCAGTTCCTCAACCCACAAAATCAAATAAAGTGAGAGAATGTTGCATTATACCCAAATCAAATGAAGATTCTTTACTGCAATGTTGTCCAAGTCCACCTAATAATTCTTCAAAATACCCCAAATGCTTCATTTCTCAGCAACCTGATTGTTGTTTCATCAATCCTCCATGTCAGCAGCAGCAGGAACCAAAGGATGGAAAGAGAATGATTGCCACTGGATCAAGTGACCAAGGATCACAATGTTCACCACCGACTGATCGATGTGAAGAATCAACACAATATAATCCTCCGCCCAAATATAGAGAATGTGAATGCCAATGCGAATGCGACGAAATAAAGACAATATGTTGTCCTTTACCACCTACAAAGTCAAAATATCGAAATAAAACTCAGAAAAAACAGATCGTGATTACAACGAATACTTGTGAATGCCAAACTGATCAGAACCCTTTAATTTGTTGTAGTAATGTAGATCCTTGTTGCATAGAAGAAAATGAAGACAAGTCGTGTAAAGAAATTCTTGATGATTTTTGCAACCGTTGTTGTTCCGCAAATGCAGAAGAGGATGAATGTATTGAAGAAGAAGATGATTGTTTGCCAGAAACGGAACCAGTTCAAACTCAAACGGATAATGAATGGCCAGTTCCGAGACCTCCTCAAAGAAAAGCTCAAAAAACTTGTCCAGATAATAAAGACAAGTATCCGATACAACCTATATTAAAGAAAATGCTTGAATGTCATGACACTGTCAAGGTTGATGCAATGAATTTGGAAATTTGTACCACGAAGGCCCCTCCAGCAGCTTATTACGGTAATTTGCATTTCCTAAGACTGATCTAGGAAAGATCTAGATAGTTAAGCATTTTCAAAATTATATTTTTGATATTATAGGTGAACCTTATGGATTTAGAAAAATCAATACTTCAACAGGGGAATTGGTTAGGTAATAATATAATCAATTTTTTTCAAAAGCCGTTTTTTATATGGCTAATATTTCCCATTCGATTTTTTTTCTTTTATTAGGCGTGAAAGAAATGAACCAGAAAGAAATCCACCAATGTCACAAAATCCAAAATGTGTTGCTCAAACCCAACCTCAACCTCATCAGTCAGTTTCTTCAGGACCTTCTGAATCACCACCACAAAGTCCTCCACGTACTCCATCGCCTGAAAAAGTACCCTCAAGACAAACCATAAAAGTCCAAACTACTTCATCAATTACAACTTTAAGTGGAACTCCATCGAAAGGGGTTGAAGTTCAAACTCAGACGACAACAGATGTTAAAGTTGGATCAGATGTTGAATTCCATAAGAAAGTGCCATCAAAGCCGATACAAATCCAAACTGAGAGTGGACCTATTGTATCACCATCTTCTGGAAATTATGTTCTTTCACCTCCACCAGCATCAACACCATCCCGAACTTCATCACTTGTGCCAGAACCGAGAAAATCTTCGAGTATAGCAGTAAAAACCGATAGTAATACAGTAGTAAAGTCTAGGAGCAGTGTAGTTAAATCTTCAAGTCATACTTCAGTTGTTTCAAACCCAAGTAGTCATACTCCTTCTCAAACTGAACCACCAAGAGTTACTTCAAGTCCAGTACCTACACATTCTTCTTATACCATTCCTATTGCTGAATTGCCTAATAGTGGTGGAACAATTACAGTTCGAGTTACTAGTAGTGGGATTGATGGTGGTGTTCCCTCGGTCACTGTTATTCCATCGGGTGAAATAAAGCAGGCAAGTCAAACGAGTCAAACAAGTCCACCAGTATCTCCATCCCAATTACCAGAGTGTCAACCCTTGCCACAATGTCCGCCAGATCCTGAATGTGAACCAATACCTGAGTGTGATCCCACCCCTCCACCAGCTGCTGGGGGATCTAGAATACAAAGTTCATCATCGGGAGTTGGTCGAAAAACTAGTAGTGCTCAACCAGTTGTTGTATCAACACATTCTGTGGCTCCTGAGCAAATTCAAGGTAATTTTATAAACTTATCTATTTTAATTTAATATTACCCTATGCATGCTTTTATTTTTTTATTCGATTTTTCCAGTTCAAATGCCTGGTTGTACTGAACCGGTTACTTATACAAGGACTGACTGTGTCACAGTTCAACCTTCACAACCATTTGAAATTGATGAACCACCACCTTCACCAGAACCTTCACCACCACCTTCACCACCCAGAAAAGAAAGTTCAGAAGAAGTTATACAGACAAGTGCAATTGGTACTCAAGTGGATGCAGAGCCTGAATCAAAACCTGAACGACTTAGTTTGTACAAACTTCGTCGTAAAGATCCTTGTGATAAAAGACCTACTTATGTACCTAGTTGTGAAAATGATCGATATGGTCGTGGGATTTACCCAACCATCAGCCCAATAAAATTCTGCTGTGATGAAGACTTTCCACATTTCAGACATATAAATTCAAATGCAGCCAATAAGAAGAGATACCGTAGACCGTTTGGTGGTCCTATTCCCAATTCGAATTCTGGAACAATTAATCCAAATCCGAATAGAGAAATATCGAGTGAATTTGATGCAGATGAATGCTATGACGCTGCTGGAAATAGAAAGCCAAGGCTTCCACAACCTCAACCTTTGCCGTATGGTACTGATGATGGTAATGAAAATGAACAAAAATTTTTGAATTTCAATTATGGTTCTAAATTCTAATTTCAATTTACAGATGTTGGTGGTAGTAATTCAGGTATGATTTTTAACAAATAGATCCCTATCTACACTATTGATTTAGAATCTAGCCATAATTTAAGCCTAAATGCTAATTTTCAAAGGAGTTCCTGGTGGTGGGTCGAGTTCAGGATCAGGAGTTGGTCGAAATAGTAGTGGAGTTTATCATACACAATCACACGAGTCTGTTATATCACCTAGACTGAGGAGACTAAGGTAGTATAGTACCCTACTATTTTTAGCTTTTTTTCTAAGGAGTAGTACTTTTTTCTGATCTTAATAAACGATTTAAACTGAGCTTTGTTTTAAATTTCAGCCAACCTCGTAATCCAGTTCAACTCAACTCAGCTAATAAAGAACCACAATGCCCACCTATTTACAATATATTTCCAAATTCTCGACGTCCAGGAATAATCACACGTCCATATTCTCGTCCTTTTAAAACAGGAATGCTTGAAAAATGCTATGAATTTAAATAAAATTTGTATGATTTTAATAAGAAAAAATATCGAAAATTGGAAGTGTATATAGTACAGAACAGACAAAATTTATAAGTTGAGATAAAGATGAATTAAATATTATTATTCACAAATATTTTCTTGACCAAGTTTCGTGATATTTTGCCACTTTTTTCTCGAGGAATTTCATCAACAAACACAACACCGCCTCTTAAATGTTTGTAGTTTGCCAATCTACCTTCAAGAGAAGAAATAGAGATGTAGGGATCGATTAGGATTAGGCTAATTTTTTTAGGTACTTACTGTTCGTAAATTCCTCAATGTCTTTTGGCGTGATATCATAATTATTGTTGATATTTCGTTGTTTCAAAACAACGAAAGCTCTTGGAATCGTATCTCCACCACAAGGATCTGACATTCCAACAACACAAACTTCTTCAACTGATTTATGTTGTAAAATTATATTCTCGATTTCAGATGGGGAAATCTAAAAATGTAAAAATTGATCAGAATTCAGAAAAGGTTTTTTATCGTTTTCCTAAATACTTGTAAAAATTACCTACATGATTATTAAAATATTTAAAAATTTCTTTAATCCTATCAACAAGATAGACAAATCCATCAGAATCACAATATCCCAAATCTCCAGTCTTCAACCAGCAGTCATTTAGAAAAGTTCCCTTCGTTTCCTCTGCATTATTGAAGTAGCCCTCAGAAGTTAAAGGTGTACGGAAATAAAGTTCACCAGTTTGTCCAGGTCCTAATGAATTTCCAGTTTCAATATCGATAACTTTACAATTAGTTCCTGGTAGTAATTTCCCACAAGAGTAAGGTCTGATTTCTAAAATTGATAAGTTGAACAATACAATAGGTTTAGAAAATATTTCAATATCAGTAGCACTACCTGGAAAGGCCTTAAAAATATTTTTTTGAGATAAAGTCCAATCTGAATTTGTCGCCAAAAGTCCGCTCTCAGTCATGCCATAATTCTAAAAAAATAAGTATCCTTTGAAATTTAAAAGTGGCAGGAAAATTCTGAAACAAAATGATTTTTAGGATATTTTACAAATTTACTTACAATTATAATTTCTTGAACATTGGGTAATTTCCGAATCCTTTCAATAATCGATGGCGAAATAATCATTCCAGCCGTTATAACATGCCTGATGGACTTTAAATTTTTACATTCAGGATCATTTGCAAGATCAATCAGATATTTTGGAAAGCTGAAAACACTTGTAATTTGAAATCTTTGAATCGTTTTAATCAGATTGACTTTACTAATCTCATCTAGTAGTATGAGATTTTTCCCAGATGCAGTGCAAGCCAAAGGAACCTTTTTACATAAAAAAGAAGTATTAAATGTCGCAGTAGCTTAATAATAATCATAATCATTATAACTTACTACACTTCCAGTAAAATGACTTTGTTTTCCAGTCAAAAGTATTGGATCACTTAATGGTTGTGATGTAAATGCAATTTGTTCATGGACTCGTATATTTTTCAGTAAGGTTTTATGAGAATATATTGTTCCTTTTGATTTGCCGGAAGTCCCACTTGTTGGTAAAATCAAAGCAATGTCTTCAGGCTTTCCAGCCTTGCGATTGAAAGGAAAATCTTCAATCTTCAGCTTCAGGAAGTCTTCTTCCTGAAGCATATCCAAGTAAATGGAATCATTAGTAAAATTGGATACATTTAACCCCAAAACAAGTATTTTGATATTTTTCAACTTTACTTCACTCGTATTCAGAATCTTTTTGACCTCATTGACATATCTCGTATGACAAACAAACCATCGACAATCAGATTCGATCAGTCTTTCAATGAATGTTTCTGTAGAAAAAAAAGTTAGTAAATGTTATAAATGGGGGTTTTCAGAGTTGTAATAATCATAATTTTCGTAGAAAAATTTGTATTTTATGAGTACCTTTATCTTCCGGATAAGATCCTCGAATGATACCTCCAAGCTGCCAAACTGAAAGAAAAAATAAATGTATCCTGATAGGATCTCCGGATGAATACAATATAGTTTCTCCAGGTTTAAATCCAAGATTTTGAAGAATCCTTGCATATTTCTGGACAAGTTTCTGAATATCAGAATAGTATACTATTTCCCCAGTAAGTCCGTTGGTCTATAGAAAATTTATATAGGTAGGCACTTATTATAATGCATCTTATTTACTTTATGTCTAGCTTACCATGCAAAGTTTCCCAAATTCTTTTGAAAAAATTTCGATTCTACTAAGCACATAATCCGAAGTTGAAGTAAATTCTCCAAGAATATCGAAAATTGGGTAATTATGATCTGATTTGAAAACTATTTCTTTATGACCATCCATTTTAAAAACTTTATTTCTCAGCAAAAAAAATAACTATCTAGACTTTAATCTAATCACCTCGCCGAGATCGTTCGAAATCGAGACTGGACTGACTCATTATTTTCATTAATATAAACCTATCTATATGAAATGATAAGATATGAATTTATAAGTAGGTAAAATGAATACATATATAAATAATCCATTTGTAAGGTCTCCGACCTCACAAAAAGGCTTATTAAGGCGGAGCTTTAAGGCTTAAAATAAGTCCTAATTTGGAACTTTGAACCTTGATATAATAATATGTTTAATGTTTAAAGTACTGTATGCCTTTATTCTTAAAAGATTTATTTTGGACCAAAATTTCAGGACAAGATACAAAAATCTTTATGGTAGGTACTTATTGATTATTTTGGAACATTCTTTTCCTTATCTTCTTTTAACGAGACTGTCCGATTGAATATCAGCTAAAAATAAATTAAGTATGTCATTAGTACTATGTAAATAAAGGTATATTATTCAATGCTTTAAAAGTGTATTGAAAATTTACACAATCTTTAGTAGATTTGGGATCCAATGAGAAAAATCCATGTCGTTCAAATTGAAATTGAGTATAAGGTTGGACGGAAGAAATGTGTTTATCCGCTTTAGCAGTATTAATCACAAGACTGTTTGGATTACAATCGGTTAGGTATCCACCAGGAACTTCGGATTTATCTTCTGGTGAACGATGATTAAATCTTAAATAAAATAAATAACAATTAATTGATTATAACTAGAAGTCTAGAACTAACGCTAAGAGTTTTAATTGCTTTTTTGTTAACTTACAATCTTTCATAAAAATATACTTTGATATCAATAGGATTCGCTACCCAATGAATCCAGGCTTTTGGCTTAACTGATGAGCAACTAACTTTCAATTCAGCAATTGTTCCATTTGAATCTTTAATTATGTCATCACATGCAACAATCAAACCAATATATTTTAATCCAACAGTTTGTCCAGGTGCAAATCTCTTAAATCCCTTTTCAATTGTTTCTCTAAAATCATCTCGATCAATATAGACAATTTTATCGAAATTGATTTTATGCATTGTTGTATTTGGATCAGCTATAAAAAAGATAAATAGATATCAGAATCTGCCTAATAAGGCCTAAGTAGATAATAGAATAAATATTTTGTTTCAGCCTTCTGTGTTGAAAAATCCTAATATATTGACTTTTGTATATTAAGGTACATAAGGTTATTTTATATTAAAATACCTGGAAAATCTGGTGCGTCAATTAGACCGATTTTACTTGCATCAACATTCGTAATTGTAACTTTAATTGGATCAATAACAACCATTGTACGAGTAGCTCTGACATTTAATATATCTCTTGCAGAAGCTTCCAACATTGCAGGTTCAGCAGTCATTTGGTTTCCTAATAAAAAAAGTTTAATAATTTGTAGTCTGGTTCTTAAAACTTACTGAAAGATCAATAGAAATTTTACCAACCAGTAATTCCCATTTTTAAACAAAATTCGTTAATTGCCTCTGATGGTATTCCTCTCCTTCTCAAAGCTGGCAATGTAAATAATCGAGGATCATCCCAATCATCTACAATTTTCTCCTCAATTAATTTGGCTATCTTTCTTTTGGATAAAACGGTAAATCCCATATTCAAGCGACCATATTCCCATTGAACTGGAATGTAAGTTTCAACAGCTTCACTAAATTAATATAAAAACAAATAAAACCATGAATCTACCTGAATTATCAATAGTTTTCTTAAATAAATAACTTACCATAACCAGTAATACGACGATCTTCTATTTTGAAATTCTTTTGTACAAAGTGAATGAGTAATATTTTCAATAGAATCACAAAGACAATGTGTAAAATCATATGTTGGGTAAATACACCATTCATTTTTAGTACGATGATGAGGTACATATTTAATCCTAGTAAAAAAAGATAAGAATATGAAAAAAATTAGGTTTTTCAGAGATTTTGCTAAATTATAATAGTCTTACCTATAAGCAACTGGATCTTGTTTTCCTTCTTCTAAAGTGATTTTCATCCTCAAAGTAGCAGTCCCCTCTTCAAATTTACCATTCTTCATGTCTTCAAAAAGTGACAGATTCTCATCGACAAGTCGATCTCTCCAAGGTGAGGGTGGTGGATTGAATCCTTTAATTTCATCTGCTCTTTGATGACAGACATAGGCCATACCTTTCCTATAATAGTTAGACAAAACATTAAAGATAAATACCTAACTAAAAATTAGATCATTTGGTAGAACCTTATTAGAACTTTGGCCCATTCATAAAGTTGATGGAAATTATCAGATGAGTGTGTAGTTTGGTATGGTTCAAATCCTAATAGAAATACCATACAAATTAAAAATAAAACCCTGACGCAATTGAACATTATATTATAATTATACCTAGGTAAATAACTTACCAAGCCATTGGACCATTTCAAGGATAGAATTAAAAAATCTTTCTTCTTCTTTTTCAGGATTTGTATCATCATATCGTAGAAAACAAATTCCACCCATTTCACGTGCATAACCAAAATTGATATTGATTGCCTTTGCATGACCTGTCAAAATGTCAAATTAAATTAAATTCATATTGATGTCATGTCAATTCTTCAGAGCTCAGCTCTGAAGAACCAACCTCAATATTACATCTCATATTTGGTTTTTCCGAGCTGAATTCTGAATTGACTTACCAATGTGCAAAATCCCATTAGGTTCCGGTGGAAATCTCGTCCGTACCTATTACAAAAAACATAGATTTATTAGTGGTTAATTTATGTACCATGAACCATGGTCCATATCAACTTACCTGTCCACCGGTCAGCTCCACGTGTTGTTTAAGCTTTTTAAAGGCGATTTCGCTCTGAGGATATCCATCACTGGTATTATTCTCACCCGGTTTATGAAATGGTAATTTCCTCAACATCTTGGGTCTTGGACAACTTGGACTTGACCTCTTGAATTTCTTGGCTTACTTGACCTAAAATACCCTTTTTATTGATGAATACAGTGCTAAAAAGATGATCAAAATTTTGGTCAATTCAATATTGCAAAATAATTAGAAAAAAAATTAAAATTGAGATTTTTTGATTTTTGACAATTTCTTTTAAAAATCGAAAACATTGATGATTTTTTTTAGAATGTGCTTTTACTCACTCGTATCTTCTATTCATAATAAAATAAAGCATATTTTTAGGGGTAATTTGCTATTACTATCTCTGAAAAAACCGATTTTGTTTTGACCTTAATTTTTAGATGTTTTGGATGTTGTACACTACAATTTGACCTTTAATTGATGTCATAATGAGGTTTTTCAAAGCTGAATTAAACAAATAGGTCATAATAAGCTTAAAAGTGCAATATTCAATAGGTTATTTATTTAATTTTAATGAATATTTTCGAAAAAATGATCAATATTTTAATTAGGATAGGATTAATTGCTTATAATATAGGCATCGAATCATTATAATATAGGTATGTATGAAATAAAATATTTGCCTAAAAATCATAACACTTTATAAAGGCAATTAAATTAAATAAAATTACAGTAAAATTTCTATATATTAAGCTGCCTGCATATAAAGGGCATTTGGCTATTTTGCTGTTTACGTGAGATAACCTGAATATGAATGAGTTTCTGGAACTGGAACTCGTTATAAAGGCTTTTAGATACCTTATATAGAAGTTCGACTGTAGTATTATAATCATATGACATGATCATCTATTTTTTTAAAACTGAATCACACGACAAAATACAAAAGCAAATAATAATAAAAAATAATAAAACTATCGGTCAATACTTGATAAAAAACGAGATAAGGGTCAAAACTCAAAACAATAGAAAAATAGTTGGATGATTAATTTCTATAATCATCCAACGTCTATTTTAATTCCCGTAGTACGGGAATTAAAATAGACGTAGATTTAAATCTACGCTTCAAATCTGCGGATACTTTTGGGGGGGGAGTAAGCTGAT
>JAQIXA010004275.1:0-11734 GCA_034699045.1 Nanhermannia cf. coronata Gr-Ori-00579 | reverse complement strand
ATGCAGAGTTTTAATAACGGAAACGCATTTCTTTGAAAAATTTCGGTCATTTTATCAAAATCAAAATAGGTAGATGTAGAATTCAGAATAATGTAGTAAAGGTCCATTTAAGTTATTCATATTCATATTGATAGAATTAGTTTTTTTAACTTTCAAAATTAAGAAAATCTAAGTAGGTACCTACCCTTAATTGTACGACAACTGGCCAAATGACAACGATAACTGACAAAAACTTTCTATATCGATTCTATATCATTTATAATTTGGACCAGTTGTCGTTGGATCGGTTGTCGTTGGACCAAGTGTAGTTGGACCAGTTGGATTTTGGATTAATTGTCGCAGGCAGTGCCACATATTTCAGTATTTGAAATTCAATTTTATAGGCTTTTAATGTAAATTATTGAACTCTATAATATATTAGTATTGCTCAGATATTCTAAAACAATTTAGAAAAGTAGTAAGTTAAACGATAAATGTAATTTTACCTATCTATTTTAGAGTTTCTTTAATAGTAAGAGAGATTACAGAATACTTTATATGTACAGATAGGTATACCCTTATATCTGTAATATACTAGGCTAGTACTAGTACTATCTTACTAGTATCTATAAGTATAAATAAAATATTTTATGATGATAACTTGATAACATTAGTTTCAAAATAGTTTTATAAGAATAAGAATGAAAGGGTTTGAATAAAAAAATCTTTTAGATTTCAAGAATGCTTGTAATATGAGTACCCTACTATAGGCAGTAGAGTATCAAACAAGTGTTTGAGAAGATTTATTGTTAAGTTTCAAAGAGTTATGAAAAATCTCATAAGAATGTTGAATGATTTTTTTTGCGGGTTGGTGTCAAAAATAATAAACCCAACCCTTTTCAAATTTCAAATTCTCAACTCTTCTGAATTCTGAGCTACTACTGATATAATAGATACTTACTACTGAGCTTTTTTGGTTTTAAAATTTTTATCTTTCAAACTTTTATGGACTTTGTATGAATGAAATGTTCAAGAAATATCTATCTACGGTTCTTATGAAAAAAAGTGTCAAATCAACCACTCTTTCATTCTTTTACGATCTCTTGACCGAGCCTTTGTATCTCTTTTTTTGTGAACTTCCGGTTTGTTTGATTTTCAAAGTACCCTGCATAAGTACTGATATGTACAAGTACCCTTTGATTTGAATGACACTTTTTTCACAACTTTTAAAATTCTTTTAATGGAATTTCAATGTTTATGAATATGTAAGCAGAGATTTGACTCTGAATCTGTGAATTGTGAAATCCCTTGACTTTTCTCGGTTTATTCCCTATTATATCTGTGTAATCTACTATACATGTACACAAGAGGATTTGAATCTGAGGATTTGACTTTGTTGTGTAAATCCCCAGTGAGGTAGTGGTGAGACTGAAAAGTTACACTAATAATTTATTCAAAAGCCGAGAAAAGTAAGCAAAAAAAGTTTAATCTACATTGGATTCACTACTTTACCATGTTAGGTTAGTACAGTGTAGTACTAATAGTACATAGTAGGTACTAATACTCTATAATAATGTAGAAAATAAAACCTTTGAGTATTCTAGAATAGTCAAGCTGTTTCGAATTTCCTAAGAAAAAGTCTTTAATTATTGAAATATCCCTCAAGTCTAATCTAAAACCAGTATCCGTATGGTATAGTTCTACTACCCTATACTTTGAAATAAATCTTACCCTATAATAAATGCTTATTAGGGCATTTTAGCAGTATATAAACCTATATATTATCCTAAATACCATAAATTTTAAGATCTTGAATATAGGTGCCAATAAAACACTAAAATTCCTTTAATGATCATTATGTAAGGAAAAATATCTCGTATTGACAAAAATTGAAACTTGATGACCGAATTATTTTTGTGAGGGCATTTTTTTCAGATAAATTCTTAAAAGAAGTTAATGGGAAACACGCCTTCTTTTTTTTTTTTTTTTTTTCACGACAATCTAACCTACCTATTTGTATTCTGTACTTAACCTAACTAGTAATAAAATTTAAAATAATAATATGCCCTACTTTTATGTCATTGTCGATGTCATAATCATAATATCTATCTAAATTCTAAATATGGATTTTTAGAATTTTTCTAATGCTTATGCTTATTAGTACAAATAGATTGATAGTAGAATTAGGATTTTACTGATACTGCATTACTGATACCGATAACATACATAATCATACCTTACGTGTGTAAAACAATGCTTTAACTAATAAATAGGTAAATTTTAAGCATTTGGCATTTGTATGGCATTGGCGTCTTTCTTAAAATATAGAGCAACAAGATATACAAAGTATATACAAAGTAAGATTTTTAGGTTATATAACAGTAGGTACCTACTTACTGTATATATGTAATATGTAAGTAGGTACAGTAAAAATCAAAAATCACATCTATAGATCTAGTTATAAACAGATTTAAGATGACTTTTTTTTGTGGTATTAGCTATTTGAGGGGATTTAAGAATTTAGAATGAAAAAATCTCTTTGGTACATAAAAAATTACTAATAAAACGCATCTACTGTCTACTACTAGGGTTAGATAATTTATATGAGCTAATACTCCTACTACTAGTCCTTTAGAGTACATGCATAGTACATAGTACGAGTAATATCAGTTTTGGCTTAAGCCAAAAGGCTGTTTATTCTCACATTATTCGAAAACTTTGAAAGCCCATGAATATCAAATTCATTCAAAACTTTTGCATAAAATGTATTTTTATCAACCCTTTACTATAATACTACAGATTCTGATACTACCCATACATACCAGTAGAATGGTTGAAAAAAATTACAAAAGGTCATAAAATTAGAGCTGATTTCCCCCTTTATTAGGCAAATTTCATGGAGAAAAAAAGCATTTCCAAAAAGAGTTAAGGACCTTGTCCCAGGTTTCAGGTCCCAAGAGTTTTAAATGGCCCCTTTTCATTACATTACAGAATATATAGGATAATATGATAGTTCAATAATCATAAATTTTAACCCACCACCACAATGGCTTTTATTAACTCTGTGAAAGATATGAATTTTAATGCACATTTATACGCTAAAAAACATACTTATAATATTTTTGTTCTTGCCTTTCTATTGTCTTTACAGGTTTGGTTTCAAAATCGAAGGTAAAATACAGGTTGAAAGACTCTTTGAAAGACTAAAATTTTTAAAAATTTGTCTTTTTAGGGCTAAATGGAAAAAGAGGAAGAAGACCACAAATGTGTTTAGAACCCCGGGTAAGTTTATGATCTGACTTGATAGATTTTTTAGATTTAGAGAGAGAGAATTTGTTGATAAATATAATTATAAAAAGATTTTAATTTAGGATCTTTATTACCATCCCATGGATTACCACCTTTTGGTTCTGTATCTGATACCTTGTGTTCTCCTGCTAGTATGTTTGGTAAAAAAATATAATTATTGTTAAAAACAGATAATAAAGTAGCATTATTAGATAAGGTTCAGCCTTCAACAGATATCTAAAAAAAATCTAACAGACTAGATTTTTAGAACTAGAACTAGAACTTTTTGTAGATATTTTCCTTTTATGTTTAGAAAATTATGATAGCTGTATACAGATTAGTATAAATGCAAAATTCTCAAAATCACAATTTCATCTATTGATTAAGACCCTTTATTTACCTATACCGATAATTCTTTTACAATAACCATAATATTTCCATTCCATTTCAACTCATTTTCTAGAGTTATTTCTTATATGATATTTTGAAATTTTTGGTGTTGAAAATTTTTATCAATTTGGTTTGGTTTAGGTTTAGGTAGGGTACTTATTAGTAATAGGCAAATAATAGGTACCTATGGTATAAGAATAGAAATAGATCACTGATCAATTTTAAAAATCAAATTTTTTAAAATTTCCAGGTGGTTCAGATGCACGATGGAGCGTGGCATCCATGAACGCAGCTGCAGGTAACCTGCTAAACTTTATTTATTGAAAAAAATTATCATTTTGATTCACTCACCCTATATAATTATTGAACTGTTTAGTATAGTTTCACCCCTTTGACTTTGAACAAGGATCAAAGAGTATAGAAATGATTTATAAATAAGAGAGCTAATTATATTAATTATAGTAGGATTAGCTGGGCAATTAAGTCAATCGATGAGCGGTTTTGGTCAACTTCAACACCAAAGTCAACTTAATCCTGGATTACAAATTTCTCATTCAAATATTCCAACTTCTGGACATTCTAACATGTAAATTCTTATAATACCTTTGAAATTATTGCTAAATTATTAATTAAAAAATTTTTTTTTTAAAGGTATCAGTCCCACTACGGTCTCAACACATTAGGTAAACAAATAACTTCAAATTGGAATTCAAACGATGATGGACTTTTTAGGCATCCAACTAACAATTATTGCTAAATTATAATTAATTGAAATTACCTACTTATTAATTGCCATTGCCATAATTCCTACTTTTTCTTGAACTAAATATTATGGTGGTCGGTTGTATGTAAAATATGTAGGTACTTTACAACTTTATAGATCTATTAAAAATTAGTATTGATCTAGTCACTATATCATAGTTAACACATAATTAATTACATTTAAGAGTCTTTAATTTAAATTGAAGTTAATGGGGAAAGTTTTTGTTTAAAACTATGATTTATTTTTTCTTACCCTTTACCTATCTAAGCTAATTAATTAACTTAATAAATAGGATTCTCATTAATTTATCGCTTATTAACTCATTAATTAAGTATATTAATCGACTAATTATTATGTGCTGTGAGCTAGGCTTTTTTGTTGCATCCAAGTTATTCATTTTATTTTTTTATTTTTTTGCATTTTTTAACAGATCCAGTACTTTATAATGGAAATAATCCTAATAATAATAATAACGATAATTTAATTTCGTCCAGAGATTCTAATCATTGTTAATTAGGGAATGTATGTTAAAAATAAAAAGTTAGTTTTTTTTAGCATTTTGTGACCAAATTTGGTCAAAAACCAATCAATTCAAGAATTTCAAGACCCATTTCAAAAAATTTCTAAACCTTAAATTTTATTACCAATAGTTTTCCTAGTAGTTTGTGAATTTGTAACAAAAAATATATTCATGAATACAAAGTAAGTATATAAAATGCTTTAATTAATTTTAAGATAGTCAAGTCCTAAAATTAAAATTATGCCTAATTTAAGTGTAGTTAATTAACCCTTATATATTAACCCTTATATATTCGAAGTTTAGCCTTTAGCTAATTATATATCTTAACTGTAATAAGTTGAGAAACTGATTGTCGGATTATTTAATTAATATGTACAAAATATAAAACAAATCATTTATCTTATTATATTTTTAGCCATTTTAGTAAAGTAATATAATATAAGGTTACAATTAAGAAAGGTATAAGTAGTTTGTCATTTTAAGAAATTACTGATACTACACTTTTAAAAAGTAATTTAAAATCTTTAAAAGTATATTGAAACATTAAATGTAATAAAAGTAATATGATAGTTGTTTTAAATAGTCCTTGTGTAAAATAGGTAAAGATATTTAATTAGGCAATTGTAATTTAACTGTATTATACTACCTGTTAAAAAATAAATTACACATATTTTTAAAAACAAACTCGTTTAAACTCTATTATGTATTCTTACCCTTCCAATTCCAATTATGAAATCCCAGATTTTATATGTAGGTAATCAAAACAAATTGATAAGAACTAGGATTTCAGATCAATGATAAGAATGAATGCTTAAAGCAATTTAAATGCCTTGTCACTGTCACTTGAATAATTTAGATTAGAATCTAGTTCTAAGGTCTTTTATGAGAGTAATTATCATCAAGTTCAGTTCAGTTGTGAGAAACCTTATCATTATAGTTCGTAGTCTTTATTTAAAAAATAGTTACGATCAGATGTAAAGTTGATGGCAAGGCAAAATCTAGATTTTCAGAGCTGAATAAATAAAATACTATATGTGCTTGTTCTTTCATTGTCAAGTAATTTATTCAATAAGCTTGTTTATGAACAATACCTCCAGTTCAGCTGTGCAGTGAAAGAACATTATCTATAGCCTTATGTATTAGCATTTTCTTTATCATCTATCATAATCATAAGTTATAAGGTTGAGGGTAAAATCGGGCTTTTCAGAGCTGGATTAAATAAAATGCAAATGTACTCTGTTATTCATTGTCTCAAATAAGATTCGATAAGCTTGCTTATGAGCAATTCGCCCAGTTTATCTGTGAAAAACCACATTATTAGCCTTGCTTTAACATAATATATATAATTAGATTTAAAGTCGAGGTCAAAATCGGGCATTTCAAAGTTGAATTGATAATTGGAATTTTGGAAATATAAATAACTCAAGTCTCACGTCTCAAGTCTCAACTCAAGCCTCGCCTCAAGCATAATAAAAAAACGTTTGAAAAAATTATCAGTTTTTAGCCATCTTAACTGCGCACTACTACTAGACAGAATTTTACTTCCCGCCTATTTCATCCATAAAATCGAAATATTTTGATTCTTTTTGTGTTTTTTTGAGTTTGCAAACAGTTTGCACTTGCACATCGAATTTTTACAATTTTTTGATAATTTTTTACAATTTTAATTAAATTTTTGACATATTTCGTGTTGGTGGTGCAAGTGTCCGATTGTCGGTTCATCTTGGTCAACTTTTGTCAACTGTGTCAATTGACCGTTTTTGAGTTATTTAAGTAGTAATTAGTTGAACATTTTTTGACTGTTTGAGTTTCTTTTAATCTTCAAATAAGGCGAGAAGGTAAAAATATAATATTTAATTTAGACCTGAAAAACCTGATTTTGTAATTTGTATAGTACAGTAGATGGCAAAAATCGAGTTTTTCATAGCTGACTGAATTTTAATAATCTTGGTTTGATCTTGTCACTTGTCTTGATTTTGATATTTGATTCTTTTTTATTAGGTCAGGGACCAGGGATTCAGGATTTTAAGACTTGAGACTTGATGAGGTCAAGTTGTTTAATTGAAATTAGTAGTTGAATAAGGACAAGGACAGCCGACAGAGTCAAGTGCAAGTATTTCTGGATTTGAGGTAAGATCGATTAAGATTAAGTTTTTACTTTGACATTTATAAGATTTTATAGTTTTTTAGATTTTGATCGTTGGTTTTTTATTTTTTTACTTTTTGACAGGTGAACGAGGTGATTGTGAACATTTATTGACCTGATTTGACATTCTGATAGTAGGCCATCACGATGTCGGCAAAAGATATTTACTATTCTAATAAATACACTGATGATGAATTTGAGTACAGGTAGGTAAATAATTTAATTTTTAATTGTAAAAGTAGAATAAGATAAAGTATGGTACATAGTTGGTTATTTTCTACTACTCCGACTTCGACTACTCCTAAGTTATTTTTAATTTAAATTTTACGATTTTTATCTTCTAGACATGTGGTTCTTCCAAAAGAAATGGTGAAGTTGGTTCCAAAGCATAAATTAATGTCAGAGTCAGAATGGAGAGGAATAGGAGTTACACAGAGTCCTGGATGGATACATTACATGACTCACGATCCAGGTAATTAATACTATTTCTAACTCTATTACTATTTCCATAATATTACTCATTACATTACCATCGATGGTAATGGTGATGGTCATCACCGTTGCATTACTTTATAGATAGTAAATAGTAGTTAGGAAATGTAGTATGTTTTATTTTATGTTTAACTGAAGAGAGCTAATAAGTGTCTATGTCTATTATGAATATCGCTTTTTGACATTATTATCGTTATTAATTTCTTTTTTATTTTATTTAGAACCTCATATTCTTTTGTTTCGAAGACAAATAGAGCAAGACAACAATAAGAACATCACCACCAGTACCAGAGTTAAAGTTAAATATTATGAACAACAAGCTGCAAAATCAAAAGCGAAATAAATTTACTACTTGAAACGAACTCAACAAATTGAACTCAATTTTAACTTCAATACATTCGAATATTCAAAAAAGTGAATAAATGGAACAAATGCTGCAGTTTATTTTATCTTTTTTAGTTAACATTACATCTTTAATTTTAAATCATTTTTATTCTATCAAGTTTTTCAACTAATTTTAAATATCTATAACTAATGTCAAGTATCGAGTAGATCGTGAAGAAACTATTCAAAAAAATGTAAACTTTTTTAATTTTAATTTTAACCTGCCGCCTGTCTACCTAGTATTTTTATTTTATTTTATTTCGCTTTATGTAAAAAACATGAAAATACTAACTCGGTTTATTGACTTCTTTCGCTGTAAATATAATATGTAAAAAAAATTTAAATTAATTTTACTTTTATATAAGAGTTTATACATACCTACTTAATTATAATTTTATACATGTTAACTTTATTCTACTTTATATCTGATAAGTTACTTATTTTTTAAAATTATAATTTGTATCTCCCTTAAATTACTTAAACCTTTTTATCTAATCTAATGTATAAGTGAAGTGAATATCTATATAACGATCCATTCCATCTATTCGTACATATCTTTTTATATTAAAAAAGTATATTTATACAATTTATAAATAATTAATGTACATTTTAAAACTTCCTATAATGTACTATTAATAAAAATCATTTTATATTTGGATATTTTATGTAAAAATCTAAAACCTACAAATAACAGTTGTAGGTTCAAATTCAAATCCTAATCCTAGAATTTAAATCCTAATTTTATTGATTTATTAAACTATAGCTCAAGTTTAGCCGATATATCGATATCATAGGCAATTATATTGACCAAACTTTATTCTTATCTTATTCAGGTACAATTCCAGTAATTTTCAATCTTGTAAATATTTCAAGTTAATTTAGGGTACGATTAGATAAATAATATTTTAGCAATGAGTAAAGATACTAATCAGGATCAGGATAAAACTGAAGTTCCAAAAGATAAATCTGAAACTGAAGGTAATCCTAGTAGGGATTTCGCCTATTATGCCAATCAGGCAGATCAACTATTTTTATCACATTTGACACTTGGCATAGAAGAAAAATTAAGTAAGATAATATTCAACTCTTCGCTCGCTCAGTTATAAAGATATAAAGAGCAGACAATTAAATCCTAGTTTAAAATTAATTAATTTTGTTAGAAAAGAATAAGATGATCAAAGAAGTCAAACTATCACTTCGAAAACCTTGTGACAAAAATCTCTTAAATGCTTGGGAACGGAGGTATCATTAATTTTTCATTAATCATTTCATTATCCATTAATTTAATTGGTATTTCATTAATTAATTTAAGGTATCATTTGTCATTACCAAAAGATTTTCGAGATTATTTCATGTCTACAAATGGGTTTATAATTAACTTTAACTTTAAAATTAACTTTAAAATTAACTTTATTAATTATGACTTACTTTTAATTAATTAGGTTTAAATTAACTTGGAGTCTTGAACATGCTGGGGAAATACTTCGTATTGGTGATATGAATTTAAATACTTTAAATTTGATTACATCAATTGAAACTCCACCACAAAATTCTTCAACTGAGGGTCCAGGTTCATCAAGTTCGATTGCAAGTGGTGGTGTCGGTAAGGGGTCCGATGTAAAGGGTCCCAAAAAGCAACATGATAAAAATGACATTTTGCAAATGTCTTTTGGAGAATTTCAGCAAATGATAAATGTAAGGGTTAGATCCATAGTGCCCGTTATTTCTGTCTGTCTTTATTGTCCTATTTATTATATGCATATGCAAATGCAAATGGTTTAGGATTTTGGATACAAATTATGACAAATCCATAAGTTTTTCAGTTATTAGATTAATTCCAAAATTTCGATTTTGATAAAATATAATAGCATTGCACTTACACTTCGAAATTTCGAACACTTTCACCTTCATGCTTTCTCTCAATTGAATATTTTGAAGTAAAATCCCTTAAAATCATAAATCAAATCGAATACTCATATATATAGGTAATATTAAATCAATAATCACAATAATTACTTAATTAATGTATTTTTTAGAAAGCTGTAAAACCCCGTCCTTCCACAACAAAGAGTTCGTCAAATAATCCAGAAAATCTAACGAAATCAGTGCAATCTCAATCTCGACTTTCTTTAAAATTGGAAGGAAATGCATTTAGATTGGATTGTAATCGATCTGGATGGGGAACAACTTGTCTAGTTTATCCGACTGGAAAAAATGCTTCTCAAGAATGTCAAATCTCAAATACACCAACAATGCCAGTTTCTTCAAGTTCTTCGAAAAATCAATTTCCCGAGCAATTAAAATCTCAAAATCAAAATCAGTCAAAAACAACTGGAACAGCTATAAATAAGGAACCAAATTGTCAAATCTGGTTTCTTGATCCATCATATCAGTGGCATTTTCTGGCTCCATCATTTACACATTATTATCGAATGCTTTTGATTCATTTAGGGCTACCTCAGGTAATCTAATTACTATTTAAAGTGATTAATCTATTACAGCATTTTTATATAATTAGTGGCAATATCGATTTACTCCTTTTGGTCTATCATCTTGGGCTGAGGTATTATTTTTCTAAAATTAAAAGTACCCTACCTACTTATTGAAAGTTTAGGTTGTCTGATCATCTTTACTTGTATCTGTGTATCTCAAATTTTTTCTAAATATTTAGCAAATGTTTTGGCTTGTGGCTCCTCATCTACTTCAAACACCCAAAATTAGCAATTTCCCAAATTTGTATACTGGATTATGGTCACCTGAATTTCCAACAGGTACCCAAATCAAATTTTGCAACTCTTTATTTTCCTAAAAATTTTATATTTTTTACAGAAGCCTCAACTCCAAATACAGTCAATAATACAATTACGATTAATATATTCAAAAAGAAGAAAAAGTTGGACAAGTCTCAAAAATGATAAATATATTTTTAAATCCTTTTTAGCCAATTATCGAAGGAAAATGAGTTTGCTATCAATATTAACTTCCTGTCATTTACAAATTTATCTTTTATTAAACAAAATGCAAATAAAATCTTTTAATTCACATTATTTAAAGTGCAGTTTAGTCATCATCATCATATATTATACAAAATCCAAATGCAGTTAGTCCAAGTCACAAAAAATGTATTATTTTGTTACATTTTTAATAATTCATTCTTGTTTGGGAGAAATTGTAAATTTTTCACATGAAAGTAAGCAGAACTATAACTTGTAAAAACTATTTTTTTGTCAATATTCAGTTCTATTGACTGAATATTAATACCTAAATATTTTACACTCTCCATTTGAACTTGAACTATTTTTTTAAAATTATTTCAGCTTGCCAAAAAGAAACTCTGAACGGCGTCAATTTCGAGCATTTTTACAAAACCGACGAATATTTCAATAATGAGACAGGCATTTTAGAGATTTTAGTTCGATTTAAAGGAATTGCTGATGGTCATATCATTCTAACACCATACCCAAATGTTTCAGAACCTCTATATTATGTAATTTATAATTTATTTTTGAAACTTTATCTTATACTAGCGTAGTTTCAAGACTACAAAATCTTGAATAATAGTTTCTTACAGTTTTCAGATCCCTTTTTGAAGCATTTTTTATTAGAAATCTTGTTGTTTTGTATGTATTTTTTAATTTTTTAAGTATAATTTTGATCCAAAAAGAAAAATTACTAGTTTTTTGCGTTAATATATATATAAATCCTGCGACAGGTTATCAAATGGCCTTTTTGGGGTCGAAGTTTTTCCTAAAAATCTCAAAAAGTACTCCAC
>JAQIXA010004274.1:0-11739 GCA_034699045.1 Nanhermannia cf. coronata Gr-Ori-00579 | reverse complement strand
TTAAATAAAATTTTAAGGTATTTTTAAATGGAGAAAGTTAATTTTTTTTACTTGACTTTTTGATGCCTAAAAAATATGGATTTTGTAATACTTTTTCGAATTTATTTTTTTGATTTCAATAATTTTTCAATAATTGAATAATATTAAACTTTAATTTAAATTTTAAGTTAAATGCAAATTGGCCCTAAAGATTAAAATCCCAGTTGTCAGTAATTACTTAATCATAATCATATTAGTAAATTAACCATTTTCCCCCTTTTCTTTGAAACATAAATTGAATAAAAAGATTTGTTGCTAAAAAATATGTAAATTATCTAAAGTTAAGTATGATTATTTAATTGTGTAGTTTAATCGTTTTTTATGTAAATTAGACTTTTTAGCTCAAGAGATCGTTAAATGACATTAAAATTGATTGAAGTCTCATAATTTTCTCATTTCATTGTCGAAAAATCTAGGATATTATTCTGAATAATATTAAAACTTAAAACTTTCAGAGTCAAATTAAATCAGAAATTTAAAATGGATAATTTTTTTATATAAAATTAGAATCAAATCCAATCTCCCCACTCAAAAATATAACTAGATTATTTATGTACTAGATATAGAAAGAGTAAAATTACATATTTGTCAAGAACATGAACATGAGCCTGTATACTGTATTTTTATAATATGATGTAAGTAGGAAGATAGATAAAGTATATAAAATTCAACTGTGATTTAGCGTCAAAAAAAATAGAATCCAAAAGGTAAATCAGAATGTGGAAAGCCCCAAAGGTGTGAATTTCGGTGAGTTGGATTTTAAATTATTGCAGTTTTTGCAAGGGTTTTTGAGTGTAATGGGGAAACATATATCAAAATTTATTTCCCTTTCTTAATTTACCAGCTGTCTTTCTTTTACAGTCGAGTCCCTCACCTCATGACTATCTACCTTCCTGCATATTAGTCTTTATGATAAGAATAATATCTAGAATGACGATATCATGTGTACGATTACGATTACGATTACGATTGCAATTTCTTTCAAGTCAACCAGAAAAATGATAGTTCTTCTGAGAGCAGGTTCTACTAGTATAGGTACCCTTCCCTTCCCTACCCTACTTGTCAATCGGTATTGTTTTGTTAGTATTTAATATTACATTTACCATTCCAGGAAGTTCTGAATACCATTTATTTCTCTAATCCTTCTTGATTTAAATGTTGAATGTTGTCTAAGGTTTATGAGTCGGTATGCAGACAAAATTTTGGGAGTATATGTTCAATGTATTTAAGTAAATAATTTGAATTTTGGTTGTGCTTTCTTGTGATTGTGAGTGATACATCTAATATTGAATTTTAACAGAATTTTTTAAAGATTAGCATTAGTGAGGCACGTTATGACTACGTAGTGTAGTGCAAATAGAGAATTAATAAGTACTGTCTATCTTGGATTTTGGAAAAATACAAAATACATTAACCTTAAGTTTTGGAAATTATCAAAAATTGAATATTCCTGCTTAAGATAGTATTAAGAGTTCATCAATTTGAATTTTTATGATTATTAGTATTGGTAGGTATTGATAATGTCATGTACTTATCTGTTATTACCTATATTTGAAGTAAGTACCTATAAATTATTTAGAAGCTCTTATCGTATACCTATTTATAAAGAAAATACATACATATAATTTAGTTAGAGAACCTTTGGACTGGGATTTATTATATAAATCATGAAATTTCTCAAATTTTTGAAAAACCCTTCAATAGGTATTGGGTATTTTGTATTATGTTACTGAAATTTTTATAAATGCTCAGTATTTTTCCTTTTATTGCACCTCATTTTAAGAATAAGAATAAGGACTAGTACTATCCTACTGGTATATATGGTAGATACAATATCTAATCGTAAGTACTTATAACTTACGATTAGATGCCTATATCAGTATCAGTTTCTCAAGTTTCGATTTTTCTTTTTAAACCTAGCTTTCTTAACTTCATTTTAAAGAGAAAAACCGACAGAAATGTTGTTTACTTATTCTCATTCTCATCTCAAGGGATTTTACAATTGTCACCGACCAATAGTTTAATAGATTTTTTTGAATCAAGGTTTCTTCGTGTCAAAGATGGGCAATCAAGGACACTAATTCTTTTTACTATTAGATATTTATATGTAAAGTATACTTTATTCTTATGGTTAGATTAGTGTTAATATCTAATCTTATTGGCGACATAGTTAAGAAATTTACATTTACTGAAAGGTAGTTAATGTAGGTATGTATTAGGTATGCTACGATTTTTGAACTTGATTATTGAAATTGACAGAATTTGGGTCAGATCTACTTAAATTTTGTGAGTTTAGAGAATTACCTATTCGAAATACAAAGTAGTTTCTCTGTGTTGACGTAAATTTGAGTATTTAAATGGATTTCCAGATTGCTAGAATTTGCATTGTCATTGAATGCAATGATAGTGAGTAGGTAATATTAGTAGGATTCATTTCAAGACAAATTAACTGCATTCAATTTACACTTTGACAAATGAGTAAATAAGTTAGTTTTCTTATTAGCTCAACCTAAATTTCAAGAAATGACTCGGTATATGTATTAGTTAGGTCATAAGTAGATATTTAAGCCAATTGATTTTAACAATGAATTCAGTATTATAAATACAGTTGATATATTATGTAAGACTTAATTAGAATTACGATATTTGCAAGCACTTTTAAAATTCAAGTTCATTTATTTCAGTTCCGATAAATGATTTTGAATCTCTTTTAAATAAATTACCTATATCTAAAATTGTTTAGAATTTGGCTTAAGTGGATACTCTAGCTAAATACTTTAGGTTGCGTACTACTATTACAAAAATTAAAACACTAATTAAATAGGTAGGTATGTATTTTAATTATAAAAATGTCAAAACAAAATAGATAAAAATGATTGGCTCTATCAACAATTAAAATCTTTATCAAATATTAATCAAAAGTGTTACTTTACACAAGAATGAAATTGTACCCTACCATATATCATTATTATGATCAATGAAATGAAAATATTTGTATTAACATGCAATGACCCTAATAATTTTAATCTATTTAGTTGATTGCAAATTTTAATTACTTAATATCATACTGTTTTGGTCAAAAAACTATTTATGAATAAGAAATTGGCAGAATCCTTCAAATTTTGAAAGCCTTTTCAAGATTTTAGATAAGAATGAGTTCAGTACTTCTACTTCTACTTAATTAAATTAAATAATTAAATAATTAAATAAAATAATTTTAATTTTACTAATTATTTTGCGCAGATTTTAGATTTCAATGAATTTTTTAATTGCCAATAATTGGAAAATTGACAAAAACTCACTAAATGTTACTAAATATATTCTCCCTATTGGCAATGCAAAATGATAAAGGAAATCCTGTATACACTTAAAATATCCAAATTTCGATTCTAAAATCTCAAAGTTATAATATGATTTATTTGAATATAAGCAGATAGTAGAAATTATTACCTGCAGTATACGATCTACAAGCACTTGCGAGAGAAATTGAGTGTTAAATTTCATGAAATTTAATACCTAGGTATACCTAAACCAACCCCTTACATCCTCTTGGCCAACTTAGCATAAGCAATTTTTATTGGTGTCAGTTTACAATAAATAAAAATAGAAATTGGCAAAATTCAATTAAGAAATTCTAGTGAAAGCAATTCATTTATTTAACTTGTAATTTAAATTATACAATCCTAATATCAGCAAGTATCAGTAAGTATTGTTGGTACTTTATTACATTGCATAAAAGTAATACTTATAGTACGTAGAAATTGAAATATCTAGAATTCATTTACCCTGCAATATCTGTTCTATTTTTACATAATTGTATAACTGTGTATAGCATATAGTATGGTATGGTATTGTATTGTAGATTTATGTGGTGCTCATAGATTTCCATATGAATATAAATCGGCATTTTCTTGAGATAATCTTCAAGGAATTTGCAAAGAAATCTTGTGATTAATCAAACACAAGTAAAAGTAAACTAATCATGAGTAAATCTATTCTTATAAATATTTTAGATAAAATACCTATACATATTTGCTATCTAAAAATTCCCTACTTGCCTTTTAGTTAGTTTGGTAGATACATATTCTGTATGTACATTTTGAATGTCAATTTTAGAGAATTTACATATATTTATATGCACTGCATATGCTCTCATTCACTGATTTACTACACTCTACTACTACTCGTATCACAATAACGAACAAAGGTAGGAAAACTTGTTTGAAATTAAAATTTCTGTCGCCAACAACCTTTGGCTGGCTTTTTTGTAAATTAGTCTAAATCGTAACGAGACGGATAAATTAGCTAAGGATAGAACAGTCTCACTACCCACAGAGTTGAACTTTTATATTATAATTACATATAATAAATACATAATTGTATGTATCAGTTATCAGGGTCTTTGAAAACTACACCCACTCATTTAAATCAAAGTGAAAAAAATTAACCAGACTTGAAAATATGAATTTTTCCTTCTTATTTAGATCGGTACGGCAGGTATTTTTAAATTTTTTATAAAGAATGAAATTTTAATTTTAACTTTGTACTTTGTATGATAGTGATATGGTTAGGTAATAGGTACAAACACCTTGTATTACCATATTTCTTATAGGCACTATTACTCATACATACAGTCATCGAAAGACCATGGTATATATAGATGGAAATATTAAATGAATAAAAGTGTATGCATTTTGGGGAAATTCCATTTATTCTGAGCTCTTCAGTACTTCAGTATAGATACTTTGAGTATGAACTCAAAGTAAGTTTATCCGCACATCTGCATTTCAAATTTCAATTATAGAATTGAATACATTTTCCTTCTTAAATCAATGATTTACACTCTCTAGACCAACTTGTACCTGAGCCTGTTTTTCAGATTTTTGAATATTTTCAACCTACACTACTTATGTGCCTAACTATATACTCACGAACACCTACTATTTTTGTACTAATATCTTTTCATCATGTGATGAAACAACAGGTGAACTAACTATGTATAAATAATCTACAAATAAAATACAAATGTAGGTTATATACCGTAGTTAGAGACTTTGACATTTCGGGGTAACTTTGGCTTTAAGTCTATAGGTAAATTGACAAGTATTTATTAAAAAATGAAATATCTATTATTCATATTTAAATTGCAAAAAAATAGTAGGGTACCCTATTCTACATTTTGGTGTTTTTGTAAATTATGTAGAGTTGAAAGTATGTTGTATCTATACAACCTTCCAAGATAACTCCTAAATACGGTATGTACAGATATTCAATGTAAATGCATCAATTATATATAAGCTACTACATTACTATGTACATTGTACATAATATTACACAACTATTCTATTATCAGCTAAACAAGAATCAGTAATAAATACTAATAAATTATATTTGGAATTTTGATTGCCCACGCCTTTTCCATTTTTAAATAACAAAATCGAAAACTTTAAAGTCGGGGAACAAGAATATTTGCAATTTGTAAAGTATTTGCAACAATTTTAATTAAAGTATAATTAGAGATTTATTTTCTACTTTTGATTCATCAATGCAATTGTAGGTACAATTATAAACGAAATTTAGCACCGTACAAAGTAGTGGCTAGTGGTAAGTAATTTAGAGAGTACCATTCCTAGTAGCTAGTACTTTACCTACATAATTAAACGGCATACCTGAAATTGTTAAAAAAAGACCAAACTCGCCTTTTCCACAATTATCAGATCAGAAGTTGGATAATTGTAATTCGTTATTAATATTAACGATGATCACATTTTTTAGAATAGTTTCTACTCAAATCAAATACTTATCAAAATTAGTCAAAATTACTGTCATAAAGTGCAAGATAATATGCAAATAAGGTCAAATAGTAAGGCCAAATAATCCTAGCACATACTCGTATATTGTAATTACTAGAAAGTTCAGATACAATTAAAACTCTAACTACCTACATATATAATATTATAGGTAGGTACCTACTATACATACTCGATACAAAAATGTTCTTACTTAATACTGTAAAGCAAATTTTAAAATTTACCTATAATTTTGTAATGAAACAATGATAAAAAGAGAAGTTAATAATGTAGAGAATTGATCTTACGATTATTACTAATACTGTACAGACCATACATAGATGTGTATGTTGTAATGCACGGTAGATACTAAATTTTAACAACTATTAAGACCATTTGTTCATATGGTTAGAACATATGGTTGGAAAAATACTTACCTATCTTAAAAAATAAAGTATCTACCTACATACTTATAATTTACTATTTTTTTAATAAAATTAAAACGGGATAAAATATCGAGATCCCCATCTGACTTTTATTTGGGGAAAGTCAGATTTCACTTTCTCCGTTTGAATTCGTACAAAAACTATGCCTACATAATTTAACTACTCGTATACTGGTATTTTCAGATGAAACTCTATTTTAAATAATATAACTAATCCTAACCAGTTTAAACTAATAACTAATAATAACTACGGTTAAACTCACTCTAATCCTAAACATTAATATGTATACCTACTCTAATTACTGCTACTGATAGCATGTTAAATAGAAATGAATTATTAGTCTAATTAATTCTATCGACAGCATCAAAATATTTAAAAAAACTAGCAACAATAAGATTTAAACAAATAATTTTTTTCTTGATTCAAATCTTTTTTATTAAAAAAAGTTAAATTTGTATATTGATAATGCTCGTATTAATCTATCTGAACCTTCTGATCAGAAATTTTCATAAAAAATTGCTCGTCTAAGTATATAAGAATAAAATATATATGTGTAGTGTAGATAATATAATTAGTAATTAAATTTGAATAATTGAAAGTATAGAAGTATCTATAAAGAAGAAGAAGAAACACAGAAATAACTCTACATTATGTTAATAAAGCTTAAAATAACTTTTGTAAAAAAAAGGTAACTTAAAAATATCTGATTCAAGAAATATAAATCTTTACAATAAAACTACGGATTTCAAGATAAAACATAATCTACTTGAGTTATCTTTAGTATTATACATATCAATAAAATAATCATAATAACTATACTTTAAACAATATAATATATAATTAGAAATGAGCAGTAAATATATACAGAATAAAAAATAATTATGAGTCTACGAGTATACAAGAGAATATTTTGTATATTCAGATAAATTAAATAACTAAAACCAAAAAAGTAGATTTTAAAAATAAATCTTAATAAATAATATACCCTACTCGTATAATACTTTGGTTAAAATTATGAAAAACGTTAAAATTATGAATCATTATAAAATATAAATTAGTAAGTAGTAAGTGTAAGTAGGTATAGGGTAAAACTGTACGCTTGTTAATTGATAAGTTAACATTGATTGTGTTAAAAATTTAAAAAAAAGTTTGCTTAATTGTTGATAAATTGAAAGTCATAGTTGAGTTCTTGAACAAGGTAGTTGGCCTTACTTCCACCCCATAATGCCTCAGTGTAGAGCTCACTCTCCAAAAGTCGATGAAATAAAGATTTCCTCATGAGATTTTTCCGAGAATCGTCAAAAACCTGAGGGTACACGTTGTAATCACCGGAAAGCAAAATCTAATTAATAAAATACATTTTATTAGAAATACATGATTAAACAAATAAGGTTTAAAATTCATTATTTTTGAAATTAAGTAGGTAGGCAGGTCACCTGTGCACCTTCTTTAATATTAGCCAAGTGAATAGGAATTAGAGTTTCCGGCTCAGAAATTTGATTTGCATCATCAATGAAAACATGGGTGAAGATCCTCGAAAACTTGCTTATTTGGATGAAAAATGCTCTAAAAAAATTAATTCCAATTATAAATACTTATAGGTTTAGATAGTACTGTAATGACTAATGAGGGATATGTATATAGGTAAGTAGCTTACGCTGTTTTACAAGTAGTGACGAGAATGCGGGAATTAATGGCATTGACATAAGTGGTAGGATTTGTAATGATGTCATTCAGATCTTCAGGCTCATTTTCTCGTCGTTTTGCAAAGGATATGAATCGAGTGAGGGAAATCAGCCCTTTGATCTTCTGCAGTCGACTAGCTAATAGGTCGGCTTGCTCATTTGTGGCAGTTGTCACTAGAATTCTGAAAAATAAAAATTTTATATATATTTGAATTTGAAGGTAATAAATAATAGTAAGTAGATGATTGGTGATTCTATACCCATAGTAGGTAAATATATTTTTAGATACTTATTTGATATTACCTTGCAGTTGTGTTTAGCAAATATATTTGAGCAATTGATTCAACCAGAGTGTAAGTTTTTCCAGATTTCTTTGATCCAACTAATAAGTGAGGAAGTGGTCTACAAATTGCATGAAGGATATTTTTAACTGCGAATTTTTGACCATTTTGTAAATTTCCATGAATCCAGCATAATTTTCTATCGAGAACTTCCTCCAATGGCTCAGCCCTTCGTCCACTGTATATTTTATGTTAAATAAAATCAAGAATATGGATTGAGTTTTAAAAGTATTTAGAACCTTATATCATCATAAATTCGAAGTCTGATACCACCATCATCAATTAATTTGTTCAATTGGGCCAGTTCATTGTTGACGGGTTTCACTCGAGCTCGAGGTGATTGCTTGGATCTTCGAAAAAGTACGTTCTCAGAATCCTAAAAAGAAAAAAAATCAAACTAAAAACATCGATAATTAAAATTTTTTTTTGTTATGTAGATACATCAGCAGTAGAAGTATATGAATCCTCAAGTCCTCTCGGTCGGGTATTGACTTCAGTGAAGCTAATCAGTGGAGATTTCAAGTTTAATAATTTCGCATTGGGAAAAAGCCATTTGGGGAATTCGTTTAACTATTAAATAAATATTTTTAGTAATAATTATGATAAAAGTAAAAAAAAAATGTTTTTTTTTTGTTTTCTTACAGCCATTTCTACAGCGTTATGACAAAGCACCAAGGGTTGACGATTGAATTCAAAGTTTACAGTTAAAGGCACCTGGTCGTAGAATTCTCGGAATTTTGAAGGGAACCTTATTAGGACTGTCTCAGTTTGATAGTTGATGTAAAATATTGGTCCTCTAAAAATTGGATCTATTAATAAAGGCATTATATAAACATGTTGCAATACTATTTTAAAGAATTTTTGCAAAAAATATTAGCAATATTACCTGTAGAGATCCCCGGATTATGAGCTGAAACATAATCTCCAATATTCAAAGATGGTTTGAAGTCAGCCACACCTTTAACAGGAAATGTAAAATAGCAATCTTTGCCTCTGAATTTTTTAAGGACTTGGACATCGGTGAAGGATTTTCGACGTAAATTCATTCGCTTCTCTTCCATCCACAACCAATTGTGAAAAAGATTCTGGAAATAATATCAGAACGTATTAGAAACTATCCCATAAAGGCATCAGGTTTTTTGTAAATACTTACTGTATAATTCCCAATACAGAGTTGATGGTTTTGCCTGAGAATCTGGGGATATGTGTACTTCTTAAATGCATAGTTAACCTCCCTTGAGACTGGATAATTCTTTATATTGTGGTTAGAACCTTTGTTAAACGAGAAGGTCATTAGCATATATCAGTATGACAAAAAATCTAAAAAAAGATTTAATCCTGCTTGCTAATACTCTATTCTGATATATGAATCGTTCTTCTTTAAATCAAGCTGAACCAATTTAAAAACTATTAGATTTCAGAAGTTTAGATTATTTGTATTAAATGCTCTCATCAAAGTTTTTTAAATCTAATTCTCAATATTTCATTAGGTATATTTTACCAAAAAATGGATTCCTAACTAAAGGTGGGGCAAACCAACAAATCCGACCGTCTTTTTTCATCATCTGCTTTCCTTTAGAATTGTAGGTTGCAAAAGTTTCCTCCTTTTCCTGTTCTGGGTCATCAAATTTGGATTTTACATGGCGGTCTGGGTACTCTACATTTGATGTAAAATTTGGTGTTGAAGCTTCAGCCAATTCACCGTCTTCCTCTTTATCTTAAAAAATCCATGAAAGAGATTTGAATATTAAATACTACCTATATGTTATGCTATGTATAACAAAGATCTAAGGATAAGTACTGTTAGTTGCAAGTAATAATAGTTAGTGTCCTTACCCTTTTTAGAAAATAACCACGTAGTAAAGAGCGTCACAAAAATCTTTTGAAGATCAATGGAAATCATGTTGCTTAAACTGGTCAACTACAGTCAACTACTATTTAATATAATGGTGACTAATTCATTTAGGCAGAAAAATACAATGTGAAAAAGAGTTTAAATAAAAATAATTCATCTTTATTAGACGCTTTTATGAGAGAGAAAAAAGTCAAACTCAACTTCTACCTCAAACTTCTGTTAAAGTTCTGAAACTTTCCAGAAAATAATTTTTTGAATAAAAGTATCTAAAAAACGATACTCGAGTTGGAGTTCGAGTCCGAATATGCTTATGTAGTAGGGGCCAGGGGTATTTTTTAAAATTTGCAATATTTCTTTTTATTCTGCTAAAGTTTAAAGTAATTGTAGACTCGCAAGTCAATTTATTTAAAATAGGATCTTCATCGCTATTGAGTTCATTTTAAAATACTGCTTGCAAAAGTTTCCTACATTTTAAATGGCTTTATGTAATAAATAAACCAAAAATTTAAATTTATCTATGAAATTATCTATGAAATCATTTCAAAAATTCAGAAACTTACAGATATACTTATAAAAATGTTCAAATAATAATGACAAATACATATAGGTAAGTCTCTATTGTATAAGTACAATAAATAGGATACTTATAATAACTTTTTTAATAACTTTTTTAAAACAATATTTTACATATTTTATTTATCATAAATATAACAATCCTCATTCTAAGCCTATAAGTAATAAATATGTTTTTTTCTTACACACTACTATTTAAAATACATAATTGCATTTTTCTATACACGCACTACACTAGGTTATAAGGTACTTACTTTTATATTTCTTGGATACCAGGATAATGTATATTAAATATTTTGTTACATAAGTATCTATATACATTTCAAGTACCTCTAGTACCTCTAGTATCTCCATATCTACCTACTACATAGTAGGAAATAATTTTAAATGGAAATAGTTTGTTAATGTAATCTCAAATTTTAACGATCTAAATATTTTATCATTATTTTAGATCTAGCCACTATACGAGTACTAGTACAAGTAAAATCTACATGTGATCTGCATATACTCGCACATTTGCATAATAATGTGTACAATATCTACTAAAATCTAAATGTCTCAAATTTTATCTATAAAAGATGTACTAGTAGTACAAAGGATTTTTTCTACATAACAATAAATATAATTTGAATTTTAAAGAATGAGCTTTTCTGCACTTGTACTCCCGGAAATGGCAAATATTTGTCCAATTTTTTGTTGCAAGTATCTTTGTGGTTCAGATTAATTTTGAAAATAAACTCAAATGTCACATAATAAAATAGACTATAATCTACTGGCTATACTATAAGTACAATACACGTTATATATTCACAAGTTAAATTTACATAAGTAAGTATACATACGAGTATTTGAATGGAAGGCAAATTCTTCATCTATAATTTTTTTAAAGAAGCTATTTGTATTCTTCTCTCTACTCTACTATTACTTGTAGTAGTACAGTACTATAATATGCTAGTATTTGCTAGTAATTTTTTCTACTTTTATAGTTACTTATATATTTATTGTAATTGT
>JAQIXA010004273.1:0-11741 GCA_034699045.1 Nanhermannia cf. coronata Gr-Ori-00579 | reverse complement strand
AAAAAGAAAAATTTTAACATTAGTGCTGACATAAAAAAAGTGAGATCTTAAACTATAGGCTTTTTTGTACAGTTCACGAATTTGAAATAGAATATCATTATTATCATTTAAAAGAAATTTACTACGATTAGACTTACATTTACTTATATAACTACCTAGATATTTAACACTTGTACTATCACAAATAACAAATAACATACATATATAAAATATGTATGTATAATTTATAATACGTATACATTTTAGTACATCGTAAGCTAATCTTATTAAGTATTTACATTGAATGGTTATTGATTTTGGTTGAAGAACCAGCATTTTGTATTTTTTGCTTTTAAAACTTTGGCCTGAAAATTTCTATATCAATGTGTAGAGAAGAGATACTCGAGATATTCTCTAAATTTTCAATACAAAATGTTTCATCCTAAAACAAAGGAAATCGTTTCCTAACTCCGAACATTTAAAAATCTTATCGACTAGATAAATGAGAAAATTATACATTAAGAAATTAAGTAATAGTATAATAAGTACTTACCTACTATGTAGATAGGTTAGGGTTATATAATAGGCACCCTACTACTGATTTGATTTTACAAAAAAAATTGTCTCATTTATTCATTTATTAAGTAAGTAAATAAGGTACTTAGGTATCTAAAGCGTAAGTACTACTTTGTAGTATAAAATCTCGATAATTAATTTTAATTTTAATCAATTTTTGACAATCCTTTGTACACTTATCTTTGTGGAAATTTGTCATCAGTCCTTTTTTTTCGACCCTTCGCCTTTTTCTTGCGAACATCCTCCATCGAGTCAATTGCCAATGATTCCAAATCGAAATAAGAATCCGAGTTTTGACTCTGCAGATTCAGCATTTCATTCCTTACCAGATTTGGATTCGAGTTTGGATTTGGTGGATAGAACATTGTGCCCATTCTTTCATCCAGTGTAAGTGGTTGCCTTTCTTGTTGTTGTTGCTGCGGCTGCTGTACTTCTGGAAATGTTTGTTGTAAACCTGACCTTTGTTGAATTGGAAATCGAGATTGATTTGACTGATTAGTTGGCCATGGATTCTCTCGAGATTCATTTTGTAATCTCCTCAATTCATCTTCAAGCCCCCATGTACCTACAAATACAGATATTTGAAAATTTTGTATAATTTTGAATTAATTTGGAAACCAAATCTTGACCTTAACACAGAAAAGCATATAATGTTATCTTATTTATACTAATACTGACTAGTGCCAAAATCTGGTTTTTCACAGCATTCATTCTAAAATGCATGTGTAATTGTAATTACTGTAGTAAATAACCAGTAATCGAAATTAGGAATTACCTTGAGCACTTGCCCTTGGACTGGCACTTCCACTAGCTGTACTTGCACCACTCGGTCTTACTGAAAAAATGCAAAATTTTTTGATTTTGAATACCATTCCATAATCCATACCTATTATACCAAAACCAAAACCATAATTGAGTCTAATAATAGGCTATCTCTGAAAAGCTCGACTTTGACCTACTCTGTAACTTCGACAAATACTGATTATGCACTAAAAATGGGTAAAAAAGGCTTTTCAGGGCTAAAAATATTGGTAGACATATTGAATATTATATTGGTAGTACAGCAGTAGGGTACTTGAAAATTTTTGCATTTTGCAAATTATAAGCATTATACCTAAATGTACCTAAAGTTGTCAGTTGTACCTTACTATTATACCTAGGTATATGATATGAAATAAACCTTATGACTTATGACTAAAATTTTGGCGAAAATAATGTCATTAAAATGTTATAAAAACCCTGAAAAATGTAATTATTCTCTGATTTTGGAAAGTTTATTTCATTAATATTTAAAAAAGTACTACCTGAACTTGGAATTAAACCAGCCTCAATCTGCTGTTGTAAACTCCAAGCATCTGCATCGTCTTCATAGTTATCCAGGACCATATTGGGATCTAGTTCAAACATTTGGCTCTGTTTTGAATTGATATACGATCTCAACTGGAGCATAAATAGGAAGATGAAGATAACAATAGAAATCAACTCAAGGCTCAGAAGGATACTAGTGAAGATTATCATGATGAAGGTCGACCTTTTGATCTTGTGGTTCACCTCTGAAAGACAGGATTTGTCAAGATTTATCGAACTCTTTCGGTGTGTTGGGTCATCCAGAAAATTTTTTTCATCCCGACAACGATCTTGACGTCCGGTCAAACAGCATGAGTAGGGGACACGAAACTCATCTACAGGGACTCTCCAGAGGGTTCGATAGTCTTCAGCATTTTTCAATCCACAGCATGAAGTCTAAAAATTTGAAAAATTAAAAAAAAAATTCATTTCATGAAACCCAAATTAAAATTCTGTTAAATCTAGAAGGTTCTAGAAAACAAACCTGGAGGATTTGGAGTTGAAACTTACCTCTAATTGAATTAAATGAATCCAATTTGGAATTCTTTTTCTTTCCATATTGAGATCAACGATAAAAGTGGTCATTTTTTCTGAATTCTCATCAGAAGTATCCTGGATCTCCCGGAGAGTTTGATTCATGACTTGCTCATATTTAAAGGGACTTAAATGTCGAACGTGACATACGGCCAGAATGAAGCTGATCAAGCAGGCAGTCATCACAAAACTAATTAGGACATTCTAAAAACCAAAAAATTAAATTTGTAAAAATAAATAGCTATTAATGCCAATAACTTACAAGATATTTTGCAAAAAAAATTAATTTCATCCATATTTTTGTTGAATTTACACCTATATTATTGGTCCAAAAATATTTTTAGTTTAGTTTAGGATTTAATAAATTTTGGGTTAATTTCACATATGGGGTAAATTTAGACCAAAAATATAGGGATAAATTCAATTCAAAACAAAATACCTAGAAAGATTAAATCGGAGCCTTTTGAAAATAAAGATAAGGTATCTGTACCTGTACTACTGTAATTTGAATGGATTTCTTTACAAGTTTAGTAGGTATTTGAATTTGAATTAGAAAATACGAGTAAAGACAAGCATTATATACTCGTAATATAATATAGCAAAAAAACCTTTTCTAACATAAATATCAAACTCGAAAATATAAATGTAATTTTAATTACAATTCCAGCAATCCAAACCCGATTCATTGTAATACTGAATGCACTGAATATAATTAAAATCATAAAAATGCCCGATAGGATGATTCCAGCCAATTGCAACTCCATCCAATCATGATTAGAATTTCCTGTTGGAAATTCTTCCGAATTTATGAAAAAGTTCCCAATACAGATTGCAAATAAAGCTCCAAACAAGACCTTCAAAATGACCAAAGTATTTAAAAACCTAATAAATTTTATTTAATTGACTCAAGTTTAATTTCATCCCTGATTTGATTGAATTACCTCCTGATAGTTCTGATCTAACTTAACCCTTGTATGAAATTAATTTAAATTTTTTAAATAGTTCAGGACTTTGTGTTAATTTTATACAGGCAGGGGTCAAGTTAGGCCAAAAATATGAGGACAAATTCAACCAGAATATGGATGACATTAAATTGGAACCATTTTAATTGACCTAAACTTACAAACTGAATCCCAAAAATTGACATTGTACAAATTACTATCCACTTCAAATTTTGATTAATTGAGGACGAACACATTGTTATTATAAGTTTGATATTAGATTCTAATTGAATTTTGTAATTAGCCCAGGGTCAATTGGGCTTTTGTGATAATCAAGGTTCTAATTTCTAAACTAACGGATCTCATAATAATATTTAGAGTGTCCATAGTTATTTTAACTAATTATTAATTTTAGTAGCTAGTGAACTTTATTTGGTCGGATTTGATAATTTTTTGTTGATTTTGAATTTTTCTAAGCAGCATCATCAGCAGCAGATTTATAAAAGTTATAAATAAAATAATTGTAGTAAATTAGTAATTGATCATGCCAGGGAAGGTTAAGGGAAGTTTTGGAGGTGAAAGTTTTGGAGGCTTAGTTTACAAATTCCTGATGACGGCTGTGAAAATCTCGATCGTGTTTGGAACTGCCATCCCTGTTATTCCGCAATACATTGCAATTAAGTAAGTACTAATTATTTCAAGTTTTTAATCCAATAATTAAGAGTTTTTAACCCAACTTTCTTAAAAATATTAAAAAATCAATCTTATTTCTAATTATAAGTACCCTACTCCCTACTCTTAAAATCTTAAGGGATAGGATAATGCTATAAGGTGATTTTCACTTTTAGACTTTCTCCATGTAAAGACTTACAAAACAGTGTATTTTTAAAAAAATTACACAGTGCTAACTATAAATAATTAAATGTCATGTTATGTATCGTTGAAATCACAAATATTTTTTACTATCTACTATCTATAAAACAAAACAATGCGTTAAAGTCAGTTTTATCATTTATCGCTCGTTTTATTGCTATAAAAATTAATTTCTTAAAGAATCTATAAGTACACTTATTAGTCTATATTGCCAATGCCTATTGTGATTTCAACGATATCTAACCTAACATGACATTTAATTATTTATAGTTATCTCTATGTAATCTTTTTGAAAACACACAGCTAAGTCTTTACATGGAGAAAGTCTAATAAAACCCCTGTCAAGTCCTACACACCTACACTTAAGTGCACTTACACTTGTGATTTTTTGAATATCCATATTCAAGATATATAAATAATATATAAAGTGTTCTAGAACATTTTAAATAGGTAGGTATACCAAATTAAGTAAAAAGTATTAAAATGTAATTTTTTGAACAAATATGATTCATTTTCTTATAAGATTTGAATTTTGATGGAATTTTTGCAAAAAATTTGCATAATTTTGTATTTGTGACTTTATATAGGCCCTAATTTGAGTTTTTTTTAAAATTATTTTCCAGCCACACTCAGAACACTGAGGGATTTTCAATCGGAGTTTGCTTTATTTATGTTCTGTCGAACACAGTGAAAGTGGGTTACTGGCTCAGAGCTCGTTATGACCTGGCTATTTTGGGTCAATCTATCATGATGCTTTTGGCTATGTTCACCATCCTGGAACTGGTTGTTAGGACAAAGAAATCTAATGGAGAAACTAGGGAAGAACACTCACTACGTGGTATGTAAAAATCAATTTAAACCATTATACTAATTAATAATATCTGTAATTATAAGCAAAAAAGTCGAATGCTTGACCTAAATGCAAGTTCGAAATCTGAATTTAGACGCAAATAAATCATTAATGATAGTTAATGTTAATGATATAAGTTGTTTCTATTTAAAGCTTATTACTAAATAGGAGTTTAAACTAATTTTTCAGATCTGGAACCGGAATACTTCTGGACTTGGACTGACCTGACTTCTTATTTTCAAGCCACTTTGATCATATTAATTATCACGAGTGCAATTGTCGGAATCTTTGATTTTATTCCTGGTCTTACTGAAAGTGTTGGATATTTCTCGGTCATTTTGGATGGTATTGTGCCAGTTCCTCAAGTCTGGCAAAATTACTTAAGAAAGAGTGTGGTACTCTTTCAGATTTACCTGTACAACAGCAAGGAAGATCTAGGACCCGAAGTCCCTCGACCCAATCGAGAACCGGAAGAAAACGACCTTCATCAAGATTAAGCTCTAATTCCCCTGTATCTAATCTACGACAACTTTTGTAAAATTTATCGTGTATCTAAATTAATTTCGTGTCAAGCTCAAATTATGTATTATTATTATTATGTAAGCAGTAACATTTCAATAGGTAATTAGTAATTATGAAATATTTTGTAATTTGTCTGATAGGTACCTACACTGTAGTTGTAGTAGGTTATTAATTGTAATGGCTATAGTAGGTAGTAATATTGCTGATTATAATTTGATGTTTACGTTTTTTGATTAATGTAAATCTCAGAATTAAATTATAGTATGATTTTTGATCATGGGAATCAATAAAAATGATGTAAATATTGAAGCAATTTAAGGATTATTTGATCTCTGAAATTCTGACGAATTTGAGTTACCTACCATTAAGTTTTATACTTATAAAGTACCTAGTTTGTTTATGATATGAGAGATAATTATTCATAAAAATATTTAGCTAATACAATTTAAGTTTAAGTAAGTTATAGTAAGTACTATGTACAATTATCAATTAGGTATAATATAAAGTAAAGAATAGGTAGAAAAGACAATTCAAATTAGGTATATTAGCACAACATCCAGAATTTTTTTTTATTAAAGTAGAAACACAAGACAAGTACATACTGATAAGTCAATTTTTTAACAGATATAAACAAATAATTAATTAATTTAAAAACAACAGCATTTTTGAAAAAACACTAAGGAATGGTAAAGTATATAAATATGTATCAGGAAAAACAACCATAGGAAAGGGCAGAAATAAGGACCAGTTAATTGTAATTTGATTAAAAATATTTAGATTCCACAATTCACATTTCTCCCCATTGCAATTTTAGATAGAGTAATAAGATTTGAGTCATTTGAGTATGTAATATCTGTCCATTTGAATTGTATCAGCATTTTTTTATAGAATCGAATATAAAACCTAGGCTGGACATAACTCGCCAAGCTGATGTTGACATTCTGCAAAAAGATTTTAAATAATAAGAAACGGTGCAAAAATTATTGATAGATAGGCAGATTACCATGAGCTTAGGATGCTTTGTAATTTTTGTAAGACCCCTCAGATCAACTCCAGTCACAAAATTTATGAAACCTCTACCATCTTGTTTGAAGCTCAAAAATTTAAGATTGACTAATCTTGACATCATCTCATTCAAGTCGTCCGATGCACCAGCAAATCCTGAAATAATCATGCATGTATTAAGTATTAAGTGAAATCCTGGTTTTGATGAGAATAGAATAGGTAATATCCGTAGTACCTTCAATCTTTAAGTATTTTAATGATGAGGGTAATTGAGCCAAATTGACGACTTCAATAGGAGTTACTGAAACTGAAAGATATTATATGGAGAAATGAAATACACATGACTAATAAATGGTCTTTTAATTTAGCTCTGAAAATCAAGATTTTAGCTTCAATTTTGTACACATCATTGCTAAATTGAGGTCAAATTTAGTTTTTCGAGCAGACTTATGATTATGCATATATTATGCCTATTAGATAGTATGAAAAATACCGAAATATACTCCTCTCTTTACAAGTGTCAGTTTTTCCAAAAGAGTGCAGCTATCCAGTATTGAGACATCAACTGATGTACGAGTATTTGGTGTTCCAGATCTCGAGTAAGGTGTAAAAATGCTCAGATTTAACTAAAAAATTATAGAAATTAGATCATTTCTAAAACATAAATTACTGAAAGTACGATTACGTTCCCATTCTGAAAAACTCGATTTACGCCATAATTTAACAAAACTTATAAAATTCAGATTAAAATCGGGTACTTCAGAATTTAGGTTACGGCTACCATTTGCAAATTTGAACTTACCTCAACTATATATTTTGCAGTGTCCTGAAGCTTATCAAAATAATCAAATGTTCTAACCTAAATATAATATAATGAATTAGATTTAAGGATGAGTTCTAAGCCTAATTTGATCAAAATACACATCTGAAATATGCGACAAATTAATGGTCATTATCATTATCATAGACCAATATTATCCTCAATTTTACATTCATTTACCTGTAAATTTGAGGTCGAATTCGAGCATGCTCGAACTCAAAGAATAAAGAACTAGGACTAATCATTAAAAATTAAAAATTAATTTACCGGATAATTAAGAACTTTCTCATTAATTATTTGAAACAATTTGTTCTTCGTTGTACTTTTATCAGATAAAAATGCCATCCAATTTTCGCGGTACTTGTTATCATCTTCAAATTGACGAGATGCTCGGTCATATTGATATTTCAGGCTAAAAAAATTAAAAATTAAAAAATTAAAGTTTAAAAAAGTTTGATAATAAAATTACCGGTGAAGTGGCAACTCGTAGACGAAATCAAAATCAGATGGTGACAAATCACTTTTCATTATAGTTAGGCGATTTGAATCTGATCTGTAAGACAAGGTTATAAACTCAACATGAAGATCTTGAAGTGTCTTAGAATGATCACAGATAAAGATCATAATTTGCGTCAAAAGCTCCGATGGTTTGGTAGTTATCACGAACTTTAGCTATTGTACAAAATAAAGTTAGAAAATTTTTTAAAAATCATCTACAATTTCAGTTTTTTTCAAATTAATTATTATAAAAATTAAAGAAATTCTCTACAGGCTATTAGATAGTAGTGGGGCTTATCTAATTTGTCTATGTAAAATCAGATTGTGAACCCTAATAAAATAAATAAACTAATTCGAAGTACCTACCTAATTTTTTTTTGAAAAATTGATATCAATCAATATTAGGGTTTTCAAAGCAGAATTAAGAAGTTATAGTGGAGTAAATAAATATTACCTTCAAACTTTCCAGATTTGGAAATCTTTGTAAAAATATGAATTCCAGATTATTCTTGATGATTTCAGATGCAGCTCCAGTGAAAGTTGGAACTCCAACAGCTAGTGATTTGAGTTGTGGAAGGAATTCCGGATTCTTAGAGCCAGATATGGTTCCAAGTTGACCAAACAGCGAGTTGAGTGCCATCGTCTTCCAGCCAAGGTCCATTGAGGTCAAATTATTCCAGCCATAGTTCAACTCAAAAAAATTCAACTCGCTCATTTTACCCAAAAGTCTTACAGCATCGGGGGTTTTACTTGACAGAAAAAATTGACGACAATCGAGATCTCCAATCGAGACAATTGTACAATTTCTCATGGGAATGTCCAAATCACCACGAAATCCAAGGAAATCCTGAAGAATCACATCCTGGAATTTAATATATAGATAGGTAAGCTTTAGGACAATTTATTATAAGAATTTAAGATCTTTTAAGTCAACTTGAAGTGTATTTTGTATCATCTGATCTGAAGTCTGAATTGCACTGCACATATTATAGAAGAAATTTTTTGTACCTGTCTATGAAGAGAATCAATCACTTTTTTCCAATTTGTTGATACTAATCTGCAGCTAAATAAATCCTTTTGGGACAGGAATCGAGTTATCATCTCTTGGAGCTAAAAAATAAAGAGATATCCTTAATAATTCAGTACTGTTTCCAACTTTGTCTTCTACTTCTCAACCAAGTACATGCAAATTAAGACTACCCAATTCTAATCGTAAGATGGGTACAAATAAATATAACAGGAAGATACACTTATGGTTATGTAGTACTTAAAAGTTTAATATAAATATGAATATATGACAAGCCAAGCGAATGGCTTTTCTTGTATTTTCCCTTGAATTTGAAAGGTTACATAGTAAAAGACATTTAAAAATTGACAAATTACCTCAGGTGGAAGCCTTGTGAGAAGTTGAACATCTTCATTTCCGGCTGGAGTTTTGACTCCTGATTTCTTCTTCCTTTTCAAAATACTTGGAACAAACTTTCTCAGACAATCCCTACCCTCCCCGGACATGTCAAAAAATATTGATGAAAATTTGATATAGCAGCGAATTTCATACCATTTAAAAACTTATTATGTTGATCATTTTTAGCAAATAAATGTACATTGTAATGAATTTTAAAAATGCAGGTTAAATTATGATCATAAGCTAATAGGTCAAAAATGTAATCACATATCCGGTTTCTTCGTCGTTAACAATCAACTACTTATTACTACACTACCTACTTAAACGAGTATTATATTTATATACATAGGTATGTATGATACTGCTAATGATACCCTAATGATAAATAATAGATGCTAGTTAATTAGTTGGTCTTCTATTATATTATTAGAGATGCACAGTACACAATGATCACTGACCTGACCTGGCCTGGACCTGACTTATAGTTTGTCAAAATCCAGTAAATTTAATTAAAAAAAACCTAAATAAGGTATTTAATTTTTAAAATCAAGGTTTATGATAGATGGTCGAGATTCGCCACATAATTAATAAGTAATTAATGAAATGATCCATTATCTTATCTTAATTGGATAAGCTGTTAGAGTCAGTTAAACTAGTTATTCAACTTAAACCGATCTCAATCAATAAGTAAAGTAAAAGCTTAATCGAAACAAGCACAAGACCATTCGTCTTCATATGTCTAAATAATTGAGATCAATCACCTTTTAAAAAAGAGATCCTTAAAATTTTAAAATAGATTTTAATAGTAAAGCTCTGATTCTGATTTTTATAGTAAATAAGTCAACTACTAACTACTAATATACTGATGATGAGAAAATGTTGACAAAAATGCATTGAACTTTGACCCTAAAATACTAGCCTTAAACTTTAGAATAAAATTGAAATACAACTTACATTTTGGAGTCTTCAACTGTCAAAGAGGTCACTTTAAATTTAAATTACGATGGATGTTCAAATTATCGATGAAAATATCATCAAAAGATAAATGAACTTTAATGAACCAAAACAAAACCAAATAAGATTCTAGATTAAACAATTGATTTGATTTTATATTTTACAACACTTGAGAATTGAGACTTGGCCTTGACCAGTGCAGTTTACAGGTCCAGTTCTACAGTAAGGTCAGTAGGTAATTGTACATTGTCACTTTGAATAATTATAGTTATTAAATTGGGATTAAAATTAAAATTGAAATTAAAATTGAAAATTTTGATTTGATGAATTACACTTTTTATTATGGTAATTACCTACACTATTTTTTTTATTTTTTTACCTTATTTCAATTCAATTTCAATTTCAATTTCAATTTTCAATTTCAGTTTCAGTTTTTGTTATGAAGTAAAAATGTAAAATAATAATCCTTCTCGCAAACAAGACAAGCCCAAAACAAGGGGGCATATAGGCTAGGCATATAGATTAGATCTCGAAAAAGAGACTGGGAATTCGAATGGGAACTTGAGACTTGAAGTTTGAAGACTTTGAACTTTGAAGTTGAAGTGGACATGGACAACTGACAACGTTATTTTGAGGGATGCGGATGCAGGATGATATGAATGAGATGAGTTACCATGCCCTGGTTTGCTTAGGGTTTGTACAATGTCAAAGTTCACCAGATGTCAAATGTTTGTAAAAATTCATAATGTATCTTGACGTGTATTTGAAGTTTGAAGATGATAGATCCATGTGAAGGTGATGGTTTAAAGGCAGGGTCGTCACTTTGTCAGAGCATTCCTTGTTTTTAATTTTACAATGGTTTATAACCTAAAAATCCTCAAAAACCTGTGTTCTATTTCTTGAATCTATCATCCATAGTCCATAGTAGACATCCGAGCTTTTTTTTACCTTTTTTATCCCCTTTAAGTACTCGTACTACGAGTATTTTATCTAAATCATTCATGGAATCATGATTGTAATGTTCTACATAAAGAAGTTAGAGATTCAAAAACAAACTTGACGAGTATAAAAAAGAGATTGGGAGTATTATTGGGACCTACTCATTTAATTATTTATAGTTAGCTCTCCATGTTGTCTTTTAAAAAACCAATTCTTTTGAAAGTTTTTCATTTCATATATATTATGGAGAAAGTCACATCGAGATATCAAATTTTTTTCAAACCTATAATTCTATATGTAATATGTAGGGTACATAAATATTGTATAGGTTTACATAATATTTAGGTAGTACTCGCAGGATCAGTTACACATACTTATTAACACGTGGACACCCTTACAAGACAAGTAGGGTAGGGTACTTATCTTTAATTTCTATGTTATTTTAAGGTCAATTGTACCTCGTTTCTATTTCTAATTATTATAATAGAATTCTACCAT
>JAQIXA010004272.1:0-11744 GCA_034699045.1 Nanhermannia cf. coronata Gr-Ori-00579 | reverse complement strand
GAAGTGCCGCCCAGCCTAGATCGATTCCTCGTGTGTTTTTACCCCTTTGACCAATTTTTGAAGAAGTTTGGAAAAAATAATAAAATCCTCTGTAACTTGTAGTACTCCCCAAAGCGCGGGGGTGTAGCCAGAACCCTGAGGGTATATAGTATATAGGTACCTATTTTAAAAATTTTAACTTCAAGTCTAAACTTTTTTGTACTACTACCAAATGATCTAATTGTGCACGTTTTTGGCTAAATAAATAGTCAAATTTACAAATGATCATATTTGCCATATAGTTTAAGTACCTGCTCTACTAGTAGTACTAGAAGTATGTACAAGACAAGGCAAAGTTCATAAAAGTCAACTTTTTGAGAGTTTACGAGTTTAACCCTTGTGGTTTGATTCCCAACATGTCCATATAAATTATTATAGAAAATGCGGTCAGGAAAAAACAAAGAGGTACAACTTTATTTGCTCAATTTTACAAATGTACATTTAGTAGGTACAATTGTACACAATTTAAATTAATGTTCAAAACTTGAACAAAATACTTACATTACATACTATAGTACCTATGCTGTAAGTTTACAACAGTTAGTCAAGCTTCTGGGCAAAATTTCGCATATGCAAATCAAAATTAATGTCTCCTTTTTTTACATAAAGTCATAATAAATTGACCAAACTGTGTTTTTGTCATTTATCTCCTATACATATACTGTACTAATGCTTATGGGGAACAATGAGTAGAAATTCCTTAAAAATGTAAAAATTTGAAATTAATATTCTTTAAAGTACCTTCCTATACCTATATTAATAGTGAAGGATAGTCGTCGGCGAAATTTTTGTCCAATTTAACGGCAATATGATACAATACCAGCACAGCAGGGGTTAAAATCATATAAATAAAATGTAAAAACAAGATTTTTATGAGCAAAAATTGAGTTTGAAACAAAAAAAAAACACCTTTTTATGAGTTTAAATCTGAAATTTTGATAGATCAGAAAAGTTGTCTTTCAAACTTACTAGTAGAATCAGAGATCTGAAATTTTAAGCTTCAAAAAGCACTAGGTATAAAATCCAAAAAAACTCGGTTTAATAAGTCTAGGATAATTTTTTTAATATTCTAAATTTTATGCTTTTGTTCTCTTTTGAATAATAGCAGATAATCAAGGGGGCTTTTTCTGTCATATAAATTTGCAAAAATAGAATTGAATTGCACTTGTAAACTATAGATAGTACTTATCTGTAGAGTAATGAAATTTTTACTTACTTTTTAGGTAGGTATATTCGTATCTACTCGTTTTACTACAAGATTTTGTGATTAAACTCCACGGAAAGAGGAAAGGCAAGACATTAATCTGTACTTATGTATTTGTTCATTGAGCTTCATGGGTTTTTTGGACCCTAATAGAGAATTATCCTTTCAATTTCTATCTGCCACAAGCCAAATCTAACCATCAATTTTAAATCTAAATCCACAATTTACCCAATATACACATTTATACGTGGTGTATCCTAGTCTTAGGCTAAATTTCCAAATTAGTCAAAAAAAAAAGAATTCTCAAGATTCAAAATACTCGTACTGATATAATATATTACAATTACGCTTTTACTATGCAAAAATATTTAGGTATGAGTAGGGTAAAATATTTAGGTACTTGATTTTCGAACTTTTGAGTTTCTATATAATCCAATACGGCTGAAAATATATCTAAAATCTAAGATTTTGGATAATTTTTTATAAAAAAAATTTAAACGGCGGATTATTATACGCCGTTTTGCAAATGCCGCGTATATATCCAAGGGTAGGATATATACAGACTTTTTAAAAAATTTAGTAGCAATTTTGCACAGTAGGTACCCTACCTAATTTAAATTTAGATTTTACAAAAATTTGTAAAGAAATTTTAACCGAATCATTGAAAAAATGGAATTTTTCGGTCTTTTTCTGGATTGTCAGAATTAGCTAAGGCTAAGTCGTGCTCTTAATTTATCAAAAGATATTTTTGATGATTCTGCCATTTAGACTGAATCCAGACACCTCGATATTCTCAAGTATAGAAAATAATCTATTTTACAGTTAAGCTACAGGAAGTACAGATATTTGCACATTTATAGACCAATTTTATGACCACGAGGCTGAAATTCGGCATATTCTCTTCTCTCTGTCCGAGCAAATAATTTCAAGTCTACTATCCGTATATCTAATATAGAAATTCCAGCATTATCTAGGAGTAAAATGTAAATACTAATACTAGTAGCAATATGTAGGTATGTACTAATCTATAACAATTTCCGGTTAACTTGAACTTAAATGTAAATAGATAATTATTAGATATTTTGGGTCGTCGACTCTTAAAACTGATCTATTTTCGAAATAATTATAGCCGATAGTACTAGAGTTTAAAGAGTTGTGCTTAACCGAGCTGTAAAATTAATTACTTACTGCATATACTACATATATATGATCATAATTAACTTACTTAATTTACACTTAACTAATTAAGAATCCGCTAAACTATTCTGTAAAATACCGATAGTAAAAATAAAGGGATAAAGGTTTAGGGGTTTTGCCAATACATAGTATTAACGATAGAATTCTCGAAGCATAAAATCTCTAAAAATTTAAAAATGCTCATTTAAAAAAAATTGTATTGAGATGTCAGTACAATTTTTAAACTAGGTAAAAAAAGATGAAAATATCTACATATATAATAGTTCCATCATGTTATCACAACCAAATCTAAAGGTTTTACTGAATTCTGAAATCAGCAGTATTTCTTTACGTATTTATAGGTATATCAGCTTTCATATTCCAATAATTTTTTTATGATCTAATCAGTTTACAAAATTTACAAAAATTTCCTTTTTTGAATTTATAGATCTCAAATTTACGAACAGATAAGGGTACTGCACTGTAGGAACTGCGGTTCACCTTTGAAAAAAGTGATCAATTTCATTTTTACCTTAAAGAGAAAGCCATAGATCAAATAGAAAAGACATCTCTATTACAACTATACAAAGTACAAACACAATATCTCATAATCGGTTTTAAAAATATAAATAAAATTTGTTAGAAAAAGAAACACTTGGATATTTCTACAGTATTGTAGGGTACTAGTGGTGTTTGAATAACTTGAAAAATGTCGAAATACCAATAGGTTTAAAGGGCGAAGGGCTCTACGGTACATTTTTATAAATCATATCTCCAAATCCCATCTCTACATAAAAATGGGAAAAACCAACAAATAATTTCATTTTTTGAAGGGAAGTTCTCAAATCTTCGAATCTCAAATCATATCTTAATTGTGAATCAAAATTAAAATTTGTTTGTATTTTAGTATCCAACTATGTACGAGTATGTATAGTACTGCCCATAAACGGAAATTACAAAAATTGAATTGAATTTTAAATATTATTAGGTAACATATACATATGTTATAGGTAAAAAAAAGTGATAAGCCAGGAGAAAATGGTCCTAATCTCTCTTTTTAAATTTGCTCTAGTCTCTAGTCAAATCTGATTTACCAACTTGAAAATTTTAGGTATCAAAGTTTAATAAGACAGTTTTTAAAAAGTCATAATTTGATCATAAATTTCTACTGAATTATGGCTAGAAAAACTTCAAATTTAAACTAGAAATGGTCAAAGTATCCTTTTTAGAATTGATATAACTTTGTAAATATTTTTTTAGGATTCTGTCAACTGTAGGGATTTTAGATATTTTAACATTTTCTAACAAGATAAACGTGTTATGAATTCAGTAGAGATGAGAAAAGACATTTGATACATGTGGGATAAGAAACTAGTAGTAATGAGATGAAGAAAAAGCAAGATTTTTCCAACTTGATTTCTTATACCTGAGCATATTTGCTATGTATTTTATTTCTAGTAAGATAAATGAATCGATTGATTCAATCAAAATCTCATTTGTTCAAAGGTAGAGAAAATTGATTGAACAGATAAAGATACAGCAGGATGAGGATAGATATAAATTCATGACCAAAGACCTTTGGGACAAAATTTTTTTTCTCAGATTTTCTACCTAGAATTGGATATTATCTTTGTGATTATAATTTTGATATGTTCTCTGATTGCCTCGTGCTCATACATAATACATATTTTTTTCATATGACAAAGATCAAATACCGACAAAATCCTATCCTCGTACTTGTAGATACTTTGTATCTTTGTATCTTAAACTTATAGGTATCATATTTATCCTAGATTTCATCTTACCAACATATAAATTTTGATACTAGATCTTGTGTAATTTGACCTGAAAGTCAGTATTGTATTCTAATAATTCGAAATTTTGGTTTTTTTGAAAATAAAATTAAGGATTAGTAAGTCAAATCTTATCGAAAATCGAGCCATTTATTGGTACAAATTTCGATTTTGACAAGTTTTGAAATCTTAAAGAAAAATAGGTTTTGAAAATTTCGGGTTTTTTAATTTATGATAAAGTAGAAAGTAGAAATAAAGCCAAAGCTGGGGCTGATGCTTGCCTCATCGAGGCTGATGCTTGCCTCATCGCGGCTGATGCTTGACTCATCGCGGCTGAGGGTTGCCTCATCGAGGCTGAGGGTTGCCTCATCGAGGCTGAAGGTTGCCTCATCGAGGCTGAGGGTTGCCTCATCGCGGCTGATGCCTGCCTCATCGAAGCTGAGGGTTGCCTCATCGAGGCTGATGCTTGCCTCATCGAGGCTGAATCGTGGCTAATGCTTGCTTAGGTTAGGTTAGGTTAAGCGAGATAAGGATTGTTTTATTAAATTAGCAGGAGCCTTTGAGACTTTAGCAGGACTGGTTGGGTAACAGCCTTTAAAATGTACCTTTCTGTTAAGGCAAATTCTTATAATTATTGAAATAATTTGTCCTATAGGTCTGATATTTTGTGTTAAAGTTCAAAGAATCGTAAAAACTTTGAAACGCTGGAACTATAATAAGTAATAAGTTAAAATTGAGCAATTTTATCATAATAAAGCCCAAATTGACTCTTAAATTTCTCGAAATTTTATTTTTTTGAAACAATCTGGACGAGTTTCTTTATGTAAAATGATCAAGGAAAAATTTAAAATATTAAATATTTAGCAAAACTGTAATTTTTAATAAAAAAATATCGCACTTTTTAGCTTCATTTTGGATGTATAATAAGATGTATTTCATTGTTAAATCTTATAATTGTTGAAAATATTTGCCCTAGAGGTTTAAAAAGGTCTGAAATTTTGTATTAAAGACTAATCTGATATCTAATTTTAAGTTAAAATTGAGTATTTTTGTCATAAAGTATTCTAAATTGGAGCTAATTTTCTCGAAAATATCAATATTTTGAAAAAATGTAAAATCTGGAAATTCTTATGAAAAATTGATCAAAATTTGAAAAAAAAATTCTTAATATTAAAAATCGCACTTTTTAGGATGATTTTGAGTGTGTAAGATGTACCTTTATAAATTTCTTGTATAAATAAATGGTTATTTATCTTATAAGTATAGATGATAGGTAAGGATTCTTATAGGTATGATTTGAATGGGTGTAATTGAAAGTCGGCTTATTTCGAATTTGTACTAAAAGTGATAAGTGAAAAGACCTTGGCGGATTTTTTCCCCCGTTTATTTCAATGGAGAAAGCTTTTCAATTTCGAAATTTCTCTCTTTTTGTTTTTCATTCTCATTTACAGATAAGATCTCAAAATATCGAAAATTTCTTTGAAAAGCTCGAAAAACACAAAATTTTTGATACCTTATTTCAAAAAAAATTCCTAAATAAAGTTATTCATATGAAAATTTGATCAAAATGTTCAAGATTTCAGAGATTAGATCATAATTAGACCGTAATTTACGAGTAGCAAGGACATAAAGTTGAAATTTTTGAGCATTTTCAGATTTCGAGCAGATTTCAAGTCACCTAGAGGTTTGAAATTTACAAGAAATTAGCTTAAACCCTTTGAAAAGACTCTTTTGTGACAATTTTAATGGCTAAATTGTAAAAAATCATATAAATTTAGACCAAAAATTCCAAATTTTCAACCAAAATATCGTATTAATTTTGTTTTTTTTTAAACAAAATGTTAATTATTAGATACACAAGTCCCTACAGACTAGATTTTGACTAACAGTATTTTCAAGATATTTCGACTAACCTAGAGGTTTGAAACTTTATTACATAATAAAGACTAGCAATATGGATACAATTGTGCCCTTTCTAAAGACAAAATTGTACAAAAATTTTCAATTTTAAGCCAAAAATTCAAGTTTTCTCAAACAAATACCGTAGTAATTTAGACTTTTTTTAATCCAAAAGTGTACAGACAAGATTTTGATAGCAGTTTTGTATATCGAGCTAATTACCAGTACTATGTATTATAAGTACAAGTATTTTAAGTATTAGTAAATAAAGAAGGGTTTCGGAAGTCTCTGGAAAAAAATGAAGTATTTATAGAAATGGTAATAAAGGGCGATAAGTAAAAAGCCTTGTTCGAAAATAACCAAAAAAACAGGGAGAAAAAAAATCCACTAAATACTTCATTTGTTACTAAATTGGAGTCGAGCTAATTTATTTACATTGACTCGAAGAACAGAAAAAGCTAAATATAACAAGAGTTGAGCAATTTACTCGAAAGAAAAAAAAATTGGATAAAAAAAAGCTTACTTAATTCGGTAAGTGGACGGATGATTGCCATTATGAAGAATCTATAAAGTTGAAATAAAAAAATGAAAAAATTAGCAAAATTTTGAAATTTTTTTGTAAATGGTAAATTTTGGTAAATTTTGGTAAATTTTGAGACTTACGGAAGCCAGCAGAATGTGAATGCAGTCATAATAATCCCAAGGGTTGTTGAAGCCTTGTGATCTCTCAATTTTAGTCGAACTGACGGCTTGAAATTATCTACAAAAATTGACAAAAATTTCAAATTTTAGACAGTTTTTTCTATAGATAGTAGTATGCTTTAAATTGGTTTTGAAACTGTATTTTTGACTGTTCTAGATTTTAGAAGCATTTCAGACCTCAAAAACATACTTTTTAGGGTCAAGAAAGGACAAAATTTATACAGAATAGGTCAAAAACGAACTTTTTAGGATCAAAAAAGGTCAAAAGTACACGATATTTTCACCTTTCTTCAGATAAAAAGTATCAAAATTCTCAAAATTTTGAGAATTTTATTTGTTGACCTATAACTAGACTAGCCATAATTGCAAAAAAAATTCCTAATCTACAGGAAATGCATGCATCTATTTATAAAATATTCGATTTTGATTTTTGAAATTTTTTTAAATGGCTTTTAAATGCTTAAAAAATTTGTAAATACTCGTACCTACATAATACATAGTTGGATTTAACAAATTTTTGAAATTTTGAGGACTTTTGAGTGCGAGTGTTAGAAAAACAAAATATTTAGGGATAATATTCACAAAATATAAAATAAGAAGAATACAAAATCAAAAAAAAAGTGTCGATAAATCAATGAAATTTCTCCAGATGAAACATGAAAAATTGTCGTTGGAGAAATTTTATGCCTTTTTTTGTCTTAATTTTCACTTTGGAATCCTAGTTTTTGTCGATTTGCTTACATTACTAATCCAGGATTTCAAAATACAAAGGATATATTCGGCTTTCAGACCTTTACAATGCAATGTTAAACCTCATATAAAGGCCAAAAAAGAACAAAAAGTTCGTTAATAACCCGATGATATCTATCAAAAGTGGACAAAAGTGGACAAAAGTGGACAAAAGTGGACAATAGTTCCTCATAAAATTTTGTAATTATTTAAGTGTAAATACTTCAAGGTCATTTATAAATAGGTAATCAAGATAGGCAGCTGTACCTATATGAAAAATTTAAGGATTTATTATTAAATTTTAAGAACTCGAACAATGGTTTCTTTTGAAATTTATGTAACAAGTTTAAGAAAACAAATTATTCAAACTTATAATACCTTACAATACTGGATAATGGATAAGATTATAAAGGATGGTAAAAAGTTAAAAACCACAAATTGTTCGGATAAAAGAGGAGAAAGTTTATCGATAAATAAATTTGTACATGAGAATCCATTAAAACAAAGCAAGCAAGGGGATATTTTATTATTTTCCCTAATACGAGTACAGGGTATTGTAAAAGTGGGGGTAGATTATGGATAGTTCGAGAAAGTTTTTCAAATTATCAAATCCTGTTTTCACCTGAACAATTTATGGTTTGGACCTAAAATTTTTATATGTACCTATATGTTTAGATTGTTTGACCTGTCAAAAAAGGATAAAATTTCAAAGATCAGGTCAAAAAGTTTCATTTTTAAAGTAAAAAATGAACAAAATTTCATAGGTCAGGTCCAAATGCGTCCATTTAGGGTCAAAAAAGGACAAAATTTCAAAATTCTGATCTAAAAGAGTCTTTTTTAGGGTAAAAAATGGACAAAATTTCAAGGATCAGGTCAAAAAACGGATTTTTACTGTCAAATATGGACAAAATTTCAAAGGTCAGGTCCAAAAGCGTCCTATTTAGGGTCAAAAAATGACAAAATTTCAAGGGTCTGGTCGAAAAGCATTCTTTTTAATGTAAAAAATCGACAAAATTTCAAAAACCAGATACAAAAGGTCATTTTTAGGGTCAAAAATGGACAAAATTTCAAAAGCCAGGTTTTAAAAAACAATAATTTTCTACAAGAAGTTCAAACTTTGTTATTTTATTGAGAGAGTATATTTTCTAAATACCCTGTATATAAATTATATGAGCAGTTAGTATAGCTTATTCTTAATAATTAAGATGTAAAATATTTGCCAATTAATATTTTACCCTTAACTATAACAAGTATTAGAATCCATTTTATGTATTATTTTATGTATTTATGGATGCTTTTAAAGGTGGATGCCCATGCTTAAAGTACTGTAAAAAGGCCATCATGTTTTAAGTGGCCTTTTAGCCCGGGTAATGTAAACAACCCCGGGATTTTATGATCCTTTGGCCGATAAAATGAAACTTAAAACACCATTTAAATATATGGGAGAAAGATAAGCAAAAAATTCCATAAGCTCTATTGTCTAATATGGCTATTAAGTTTTATAATATACGAAATTTCCTTCAATAAAAATGTAAATACACTTTTTAGAACCACTTTACAATCGACATTTATTAGTAGCTCTTTGGGGTTGTAAATTTTGACCAAAATTATCATCTTTTTAATAAAATAATCTTAATTGTTTGCAAGTCATTCATAATTGATTTTGGTTCACCTTGTACGGGATCTTATTATAAATGTTCAAAAACATCAAAATATTGATCTTGATTTTTAGAAGAAATTAATATGTTTAGGATTTGAAATGTTCAATAGAACCAAACAGCTATTAGAGATTTTGAAAAATTTCAAATTTGGGCAAGAGAAGCGAGCCCTTATTATTCAACTTTGCTTGCATTTTGTCCGTCTGTCTGTATGTCTGTCTGTAATCTTGATCTTCAAAATCTTCAAAATTTCTGATAAGGGATTTTCAAAAATTTCATAATTTCTAATATATTTTGGATTTGAAATGTCCATTAGAGCCATATAGCTACTTCATATTAGGGATTTTGAAAAATTTCAAAAAAATGAATTCTGAATTACCTATCCCAACTCAAGATGAGTGTATTTTAAGAATGTCAAGCTTGTCAAATTTAGGAAATTTTTTGGTAAATTTTGAAAAATTTTATAAAATTTTATAAATTTTCTGACCTTTCTTCAGATGAGAGGAAATGAATGGTTTAAGTCCTTTCTCGTCCACAAGGCTTCCATTTGGGGGTAGGGTAATCTCACCCACTTGGTGACCCATTGACGAATTTCTGGAATTATTTTCTGTCCAGGTCATTTGCTTCTTTTTGTCCGCCACAACTCGAAGAATTTTTGCATACACGACAATCATCACACAGAGAGGGATGTAGAAACTCGCCATCGTCGCATACATCTGGTACCTAAAGAAAAAAAATAAAAAAAATCTAAATACGAGAGCATGGCTTAAACTTGATAACTCATGATAACCCAATATAGAACAAAATGTAAATAAGAAATTCTAATGGCGTTTTAAAGCATAAAATCCCTTGAAAATTTTGAAATTTTCTAAAAAATAAAGTTGTGAAATTGAGTTTTTTTTGAAGATTTTAGTTGGTATCTGAATGGATGTTGGAAATGATGGAATAGAAAACTTTTGATGGAAATGACCATCGGATATTTACACTATTTTCTAGACTAGACTTATACTTCTTTATAACGATACTTACAGTATATCATACCTAGACCGATAAAAATCCCTATTTGTATTTACTTGTACTTAAATAAATGTTATCTTTTACTCTACTTACTTTTATCGGTAGAAATTGTACTACTTACTATGTATATACGATAGTAATACATACAAGGATGAGTAGGATTTCTCCGATAGAGATAAAGATATGGGCAATCAATAATGATGCGAACTTTCGGGCGGATAAAAAAAATAAAAAAAAAAATTTAGCAAAAATTCCCACGAGCTATATTTCTCCTGACACTTACAACTTGAGCCCCCCCAAAATGTCACAGAGATCGAGAAAATGAACCATTTTTCAAAATAATTTTATTTAAGAGATTTATAGAGGTAGATTAGGTTAGGGGTAGTCAAGAAACATTTTTGAATCGAAAAAAGTCCCAATTTTGGTAGAATTCACCCCTACATTTTTGGACAAACTTGCAAAAATTAGCTAAATTGCCGCCTGTTTGGTCGATTTTAGTAAAATTTTGATAATTTTTTGACAATTTTCTGGTAAAAATCAACCAGAAAAATCTCATTTTCAGCTCCTAATAAGTCGATATTTCCTAAAACACAGTAATATGGAGAATCCTACGAAAATTGGCTAAATTGCCGCCTATTTAGGCGAAAACAGCAAAAATTTTGGCCATTTTTTGCCAATTTTCAAGTAAGTAATCAAAAATCAATCAGAAAAATCGCACTTTCAACTCCTAATAAAACGATTTTTCCTAAAAGACACCAACAATAATGAGTATCTTGCAAAAATTAGCTAAATGGCCGCCTATTTAGGCGATTTGAGCAAAAACTATCCCAATTTTATGTTTTTGAGCCAGAATTTTGATATTTTTTGCTAAATTTTGTGATTTTTAAAAATACTTATGCATATACAACAAGTTAAAGTTGTAAAAGTGCGACTTTTTCTCTGAGTGTGTCATATTCTGATGTGTTGGATGGACAGTGGGTGTTTTTCAAAACACCTGAAAAAAATGCCGACATTTTTCGATCTTTATTTTCGATGATCTTTGGCTGGCTGGTTTTTGGCCAAATTGTCAACTCTATTAACGTCATACGTACGAGGATGAGTAGTTAAAAGCTCATTTGATCTGCTTTAAATATCTATTATACTATTATACATGTACCTACCTACTAATCCTATACTATATTTAAAAAAGGAGGTCAACTCAATTCAGAACTCATTTCAATTTTAAGTAAAATTTAGTTCTAAAAACTTCAATTCAAAATACAAAATCGTCCAAATATGGTAAAATATTGTCAAAATTCTCATTTTTAAAGCCAATTGCGAATCAGATCGTTATTTTTTCGTCTCAAAATTTCGAGTAATAGGTTATTGAAAATTTTCTCGTACATTTTTACAAAATTTACAAAATTTTAGACTACTAATTTTTGCTAAATTTTTCTAAACTACTGACCAGGTAAATTGAAATCGAGAACCAAAACTACTCGATCTCATTATATTAAATGTAAAATTGAGATCAAAATCAACATTTTT
>JAQIXA010004271.1:0-11745 GCA_034699045.1 Nanhermannia cf. coronata Gr-Ori-00579 | reverse complement strand
ATCTCAAAATGCTCGAACTTTGACGCCACCTAGCGGGAAATCTGTAAGATGGATTTTTTTGACATCCAATCAAAAGTAGTTCAGTATGAAGAGATCTATCATTGTGCCAAATTTCAGGAAAATCTGTCGGGGTGTAATGTCCCCATACATAGAATTAGTGTGCCATGGTACTTGCCCATTTGGAAAATGAATTTTCGAAAAAAAAAACATTTTCCTTATGTTTTTTGGTCGAAATTTTTGAAGTTGACTTTTGGAAAATGGAAAATGAAATCTTGCTACAATTTTGATTCTTGAAGTAGATAAATAAAATAGGTAGTTAAGCTTGCTTAATTAAGTACAAAAAATGAAATATGTAGTTATGTGATTTTTCTTTATCCACTGAACATGTATTTCTAAATATTTTCAATACCATTCCTAAATTCAAATTTCTATTATTAAATCAACAAATTTTCATATGAACTTATTATTTTTTTGGGTGTATTTGTATTTGAATTTTGAAATGGAAACTTATATAGCTAAATCTTTTTTAAAAATATTGATTCCGTAATAGAGAAAATCATTAATTATGCATAATCATAAATTTTAAGTAAGGTAGGTAAGAAGTTGGCATTTATCTGCTTCCGTTTCCGTTTTCCAAGTTATACCGAGTTATTCAGAAACAACGCAAACAGTAATATTTTTCAGTAACCATAGGTAGGACCTATGGTTAATAACTCGGTATAAAAGGCCATGGAAAATGTTTTTTTTTAAATTTTTTTTTCCAAATTTCTTAGATATCAAATCCAGAAGTGCACTATGTAGGGTCTAATGTATATTAAAGAGTTTAATCAAATTTATTGGTAGGGTACTGTCTGGAGGGAAAGTGCTATACGGAGCTCAGCTGCTCCAAAACAGGACCCCAACCACTCAGGTAAATCCTAATCTCAACTATAGGGCTATATTATAAACCAAAAAAAAAAAACTTGATAATATAATATTTTATTCAGGGGTGAGTGTGAGAAGTACCTTTTCTGCAGCACTGTACAGGGTCAACTCAGGGGCATCGTCCTATCATGCCCACGTAAATAATAATAACGATAAAAAATATCTACCTATACTATGGTATAGTATGTAAGTATAAATACTAACTAATCGAGCGTATTCAAAATCACACAATTTAGCTGGAAGAGAATTCTCTCGGGTTGTGGGGAAGTGCCGTCCTCGTGCCATTGTTCGCTGCTACTCACAACACGTCTCAGATGAAGGTAATTTCATCACAATTCAAATATTATTATTCATCCATACTCAAACTGGTCTCTTTTTTCCATGAGACAGATGGTGAGTACGAGCTTGAGGGCTCAAATGAATACCAAACACACATTCTTACCACAACTACAACAATGCAAACACCAGCCCTCAGGTTTATAGATGAGAATAATGTGGATGAAGTCAAGTCAGAGCCTTCGAAAGAAGACAATCAAGAGATTTCAGAGCCCTCCATCCAAACATCCTCACCTGTCCTAAGCAGAGAACAATCAGATTCAATTTCATCTTCATCCTCATCATCTTCAGAGTCATTGGAACCATTGAACTTAAACAGCGAATCTGAGACGGTTGGACAAAAAGACTCGTCTGGCCAACAATTAGAACCCATTTCCTCTGAATCAAAACAGACCTCTGAATCCATAGAATCTGACCAAATTTCCAGTCAACAATCAAATTCTGAATCTGATGAATCAAAACAGACCCCAGAATCGATAGAATCTGACAAAATTTCCAGTCAACAATCAAATTCTGATTCTGATGAATCAAAACAGACCTCTGAATCGATAGAATCTGACGAAATATCAGATAAACAATCAAAATCCGGGTCTATTGAATCAGACCAGAACACTGAATTGAAAGAGTCTGACGAAGTTTCCAATCAACAATCGAAATCCGCGTCTATTGAATCAAAAGAAATCGACAAAGTTTCCGAACAATCCGAATCCGCCTCTAGTGAATCAAAAAAAACATCTGAATCAAAAGAACCTGATGAGGTCTCAAGTCAGCAATTAAAATCTTCTGAATCGATCGAATCCACGGAAGTATCTGAAGTTAAATCTCAAAGTATTGAGGATCAGACCTCTGGATCTGAACAAGTACAGGATGTTTCAGAAACTAGTAAAGAGAGCTCTTCATTTGAAAGTCAAGAATCGAGTAAAGAGGCGAGTAGCCAAGAATCGCCCGAAAAATTTGACTCCAAAATAAAAGAAAGCGAAGAAATAAATAAGTCAGATGCCGAAGATCAAAATGGGACCGAGGAAATAAGCACGACAGAGGGCGATGAAACGAAATCAGATCAAAGTGAGGTTACTTCGGAAGAAATTAGCACTACAGAGAGCGATGAGACCTCGACTGAACAAAGTGGGATTACGGACGAAATAAGTACTACAGAGCAAGGTACGGAAATATTGGATATTTTGACATTTTTGATATTTTCCGTTGAAACTTTATTTAATTTTTTGAATTTTTATGTATTTATGGTATGGTTTTTAGATTTATATAATTTTATATATTTTCATTATCATATTTAACTTTTTCAGCGAAAAAATAGTCAAAACATTTTTTTTGTAAAAAAATCATAAATCATATTTTAGTTATAAATTCGTCAAAATTTTACTTATTTTTTATCAAATTGGGAAATTGGGAAATTTGAAAATATCAAATATATCATGATACTTATGAAAAATAAATATAAAATATATCCATATAAATCATTGATATATATTACTTGCTATATATTTTGTAAATATTTACAGATGGCGATGAGACCACAACAGAACAAAGTGAGGTTACGGACGAAATGAGTACTACAGAGCAAGGTACCAAAATATCGGATATTTTTATATTTTTGATATTTTCCGTTTTAAGTCGAAATAAACCCAAATAAGATCTTTTATACGAGGCATTTTATGTTAATTTTAATTGTAATTAGGTAATAGAAACTTTTTCAGCGAAAAGTTAGTCAAAACAGTATTTTTTAAAAATATAAAAAATCATATTTTAGTTATAAATTAGTCAAATTTTTAACTTTTTTTATCAAATTGGGATATGCGAAAATATCTAATATATCATGACACTTATGATAAAATAAATATCGGATATATATCCTATATATCATTGATATATATTACTTGCTTTCAATTTTGTAAATATTTGCAGATGGAGATGAGACCACAACCGAAAAAAGTGAGATTACGGACGAAACAAGTACGGCAGAGGGCGATGAGACAACCACAGATCAAGGTGAGGGTGCTACGGAAGAAATAAGCACTACAGAAGGTGATGAGACAACCACAGATCAAGGTGAGGGTACCACTGAAGAAATTAGCACTACAGAAGGCGAGGAGACAACCACAGATCAAAGTGAGAATACTACGGAAGAAATTAGCACTACAGAAGGCGAGGAGACAACCACAGATCAAAGTGATAGTACGACGGAAGAAATTAGCACTACAGAAGGCGAGGAGACAACCACAGATCAAAGTGAGAGTACGACGGAAGAAATTAGCACTACAGAAGGCGAGGAGACAACCACAGATCAAAGTGAAAGTACCACGGAAGAAATAAGCACTACAGAAGGCGAGGAGACAACCACAGATCAAAGTGAAAGTACCACGGAAGAAATAAGCACTACAGAGGGCGAGGAGACAACGACAGATCAAGGTGATAGTACCACGGAAGAAATAAGCACTACAGAAGGCGAGGAGACAACCACAGATCAAGGTGAGGGTACGACGGAAGAAACTAGCACTACAGAAGACGAGGAGACAACCACAGATCAAAGTGAGAGTACGACGGAAGAAATTAGCACTACAGAAGACGAGGATACAACGACAGATCAAAGTGATAGTACAACGGAAGAAATTAGCACTACAGAAGGCGATGAGACAACCACAGATCAAAGCGAGACAACCGAAGAAACCACAACTCCCGATTCTACAAGTGGTGATAAAGAGGTTAGGTCAACAAGGGGTGAAGGAGTTGGTAGCGGGTTGCCCTTTCCAGCCGAAGGGCGATAGTCCATCGGGGCTGTTGCCCGCGCTCATTCAAGCCCTTAAATTTAAATCTTAACTTTCTATAGTAATATTCGTCTCCCTTTAGCTTATTTTTATTTAGACTTTTCCAGTTTTCTCAAAATATTAGATCCCTGTATTTTTTCCTACTCTCTTTCGGTTTCAAAGCCTTGCCTACTATTTATAAAATTTTATAACCCTCATATTAAGATAAAGCATGAAAAATATTTTTACAATAAAATCTTTGGCAGAATAATAAAAAAATCTGAAAAAAGGTGCAGGTCCTTTTAATATACCATACAAGTAAAATTATAATAGGTATAATGTATGTATATAGTATATACTCTATATCTAGCTACCTAATTTAATTTTTGTATTTATTTTTAAGTCTTTGAGTGGATACTAAAACTAGAGTGATAATTTATTTTTATTATGTAAGCATGTGTTTCATAAATATGTATAGTAAGCATGTATAATTTAAATGTATGTATTGAATTACGATTATCAAGTTATTATAATTCAAAAGTTAATTTAATTAGGATTTTTTTTTCGATACCGAAACAATAAAAACTCTTATTTAATTCCATAATTTGATTTGATTGAAAGCCATCACATTATATTATTGTATTATAATTGTAGTACCTACATTGTAGCTAGATAGTTTAGTTTTTTGTAAAAGTTTATAAAATATGTAGTTTAGTTTGATAGATTGATTAAAACCTAACATAAACTGAGCTAAATAACAATAAAATAGAAATTATTAATATTCTAGAGAAAGGTCCTCGATCCTTTGATGTAGATCTCCCATTTGGTCCTGAATTTAAGTAAAATCAAAGAAATTTTCTCATTATCAGATGATTGTTCACTTTAATATTACAAATAAAATATTTCTAAGTAGGTACTATACAGGGTGGCTCAGAACCAAGGGCCCAGTCTTTATACACTGTGAATAACACTTAAAGTAACATGTTCATTGAAAAACGATAAAAATTGTCTCAAAGTAGATGAACAAATTAGTACTAGATGGTAAATTTGAGATGAATTTAAAGTTATTTTAAATTTGAGAATTTTTTCTGAAAGAACGTTTATAATTTCGCTCAAAAATGTGTAAGGGGAAAAAATTTCATAATGTTACGAGTACTTACGCTAAAAAGTCAAATTTTTAAAAATTTCTCATTTTTTGAACTACGCAATTTTAAAAATAGGTAATCTAATAATTGTTCTTTGAGATAGATACTTTTTATCTCTTCTCAATAAACATGTTACTTTAAGAGTTATTCACATAATAAAAAGACTGGGCTCTTGGTTCTAAACCACCCTGTACATAGAAAGTTTATTAGTTCAATAGTTCATAATATAATATGCAGGTAGATAATATATACAGATATAAAAACTAACCATGACAGATGCAAAGTATTGGTGAACGTTGACTTCCTGGTTTTGAACCGAGATGAGGAACCCATGCTGTAGAAGCCGAGAATATTTGGGCCTCTAAAAATTAAACAAAATTTTATCGATAGGGTTATAATATATGGTTGCATATTAAAGTGTGTCTCACCTGTAGAAAATCCTTGGTCAAACTATAACCATTATAAAAAAATAATAAGATACATACATTTAGAATTTTGTTTATTTAGGTACCTATATATGTAATAATAATCTGTATTCTGTGTGTGTCTGTATAGTGAGTAAATAAGATATAATTTTATTTACCAGACGTTAACAAATTCGACAAACTCTGGAGAGCCCTCCTTGAGCTGAGGTGGCTCACCTTGCACAATCTAACAACAACAAAAACAACAAAAATTTTAAAATAAAATTTAGTAGATTAGGTATATTACAGATACCATATATAGTCTGTAGTATAATAATAATATGTATAGACATATTGCATATGCATACCGAGCAAAGCTGTTCAAAAATGGAATTCCATTTAGGGAATGGGAATTGACCGATTGCGATCTCCAACAACGTTACACCCAAAGACCACACGTCAGAACTACCAACAACAACAACAACACCAATCATTAACATTAGAATCACTAAACCTCATAATAATAATTGATTAATTATATTTAATTATTTTTAAGTATTTATAAGGTTAGGTTATAATAAGGAGGTAAAAGAAAAGAAAAAAGAGTAAAACCGTATGTCATATCCTCGACTAGAGCTCGGGTCAATCCTCTCAGGCTATTCAAAGGGTATACATAATAATATTTGGATTTAGAAAATCAAAATAACGTAAGTGGTGCGGTATTCGAATAATATGAATGTTAATGTTAAAGGAATGGATCAGGATTTTAAGGTTCCTTACAGCCATGTATGGACGGCATCCAGCATCCCTCGACTGAGCAATTGAATCCACCAGTTGACCTGAGATCCCTATTTTATTTATTACAGAAAAAACCAAATTATACCTTAGATAATATATAGTATATATATTATAGTATCTCTAATGTTGATTTCTATATATATATACCGAAATCACATAGTTTGATGGATCCTGACCTGTCGAGCAAAATATTGGACGGCTAAAGGGAGTCAGAGAAATAGGTATTTATCTATAGGTAGCAGATATATATCTTTATATTACGAAAAATACCTTAACATCTCTGTGTATGATTTTGAGGGAGTCTTTTAAGTAGGAAAGAGCCTGCACCGTCTATATTATACAGATACATAATAATATTTTTTTTTAACTAACTAACTTATCTATAGGTAGGTTTGATTCTGATTGAATTTATAATTTTTATAAAAGAGAAAGTAGGTATGTATAGTGTAATATTACAGCAAGTGCAATTTGTCCGACGATTGGTTCTGGAAGTTTTTGTCCCTTCCCAAAAACCGACTTGTAGAACGCGTCCAATGAACAATCCATCAACTCCATACAAATCCAACAATCACCCTCTATTATACAACCAACCAATAACCAAAAATCAACATTTTTAAGGGTACTCTAATATATGCTTTTTAAATGTGTGTTGTAGGGTACCCTTAAAAAGAACTCCAAAGAATTGAACGATGAATGGGCAGTTGTTGGATTTCATCACAACCTCAAGATCCATCATCAACTTACGCTGCTCCTATAACATACATATACATACACACACACACAAAATTAGAACCAAATGCATAATACGAGTGTATCTGTATTTGGTTAGTTAAAAGTACCTACCTTCTCCTCGACAGTACATCGAATCCTCTGAGGAGAAATAATAAAAAAACGAAAAATTAGTCAAGTTAATAAGGGCTAATAAATAATAAGGGGTGTGTAAGGGTTACTTTGACAGCCATAGCCATTCCAGATGAAGTGTGAGTCATCTTGTTAACATTCCCATAATTACCTCGACCAATCTCGCCACCGTCCCTTAATCATACATTAATATACGAACATTAAAGTCATAAGGTTAATTAGCCAGATCATTTTTAGCATCATTATTTAGGCTATGTGTGCTTACAGAAGGTCCTCAGCTGAGAATTGATAAATGTGTTCAGGAGAAATTTTGAGAATCCCAGAATTTTGCTGCAACACGACCAACTCCCTATAAACATATACCATACAAACATACAGATACATTAACAAACATTAGTGTTTATTTATATCTATCAAATTTTTACCATGTATACATACCAGTATAACCTATACTTATAGGTACCGAGTTATTCAGAAACAACGCAAACAGTAATTTTTTTCAGTAACCATAGGTGATTACCTGTGATCATCATAGTAACCTGTGATTGCTCAAAAATCCCATTTAAAATCCTATTGAAATTTTTAGATTTTTAGATTTCGAACGTTGGAATTTGAAAACTTTTGCTTCTAAAGCAACCTGTGAAACCTTTGGTTGCTTTAGAAGCAAAATCCAAGCTCAAAATCTAAAAATTTCAATAGGATTTTAAATGGGATTTTTGACCTATCACAGGGAGGGACCTTTGGTTACCTTAGATTTCTTTAGAATCAGAATTTTTCTAAGTCCAATCTAGAAATCAAAAAATCTAGAAATTTCAATAGGATTTTAAATGGGATTTTTGAGGTATCAGAGGTCCCTACCTATGGTTACTGAAAAAAATTACTGTTTGCGTTGTTTCTGAATAACTCGGTATAACTTATTAACATTACACTCACATTAAATATTAAATAATCTAATTATTATAAACTATTATTAAACCTATAAGATAGAATATTATTAAGAACCTAATTACTATATGAATAAGTAAAATAAGAATATGTATGTATAGGTAATTAAGAATCAATAATAAATTTATTTGTACTTTGAGTTCAGTATTTTTAGTAGGTATGTATCTAAATATTAATACTAGGTAGATAGATAGATAATAATATGTTGGTATTTAGGTATGTATATATTAATTAAAGCTTTATTAATTATAGAATACATTATGTATTATATATAAGGTATAGAAAAGTTAACATTGTTTTAATTTATTTATTGATCAAATCAACCACTCTTTACTCTTTACTCTTTAGTATAAGGTAGCTAGCTACAATTATAAGCCATAATATGCGATAAGTAAATATTAGAATAATATTTTGTAAGAAAAAGGCTTAAGGTATATTCTAACCATAAGAAGGTATATTATTTAAATTATTTATAGGAAAAATTTTTGTTTTATCAACCACCCAACTATTCGCATCTATACTACATACATATTGAATCCTATTTTATAAGTAGTTGGACGAGCGAAGCGAGCCCCTTACATAATATGGACATAATATTCAACTTTCATGCATAGCTTAGGATACATTGATTTAACAACTTATCTTATGAATGAGCAGATTTTCATGAATAAAATTTCATGTGTGTGATTAGATGAGCTTTTTGTGTCTTTTAATAATGTGCATTAATTTAAAACTTTATGACAGATATATATAAATTTTAACCTGAGTTTTATAGAAGGTAGAAAAATATGAAAAAAAAAAAAAAAGAAACCCATCTGAAGAATGATGGTCAAAAAAAGCTGATTTTGCTCGCCTACCTATATTTAATAATCAACTGCTCAAAAGTAAAAGCTGTTGATTAAGTCCTTGTACCTATTAATTATAGATTATAATGTGAATAAGGTGCGCACAACTTGACTTAATAATTTTTTATTGATTTCCTTGCAAAAAAAAAATGAAAATAAAAAATAGGTACATTTCCCTGCCTATTTTAACAGTATATAACAGTCGTACAGGTTGGTGCAGGACCAAAAGGTGTTTGCTTGTGAATTAACTTGAATGAATAACTCTCATTAAAGTAGATATCATTTATTAAGTTTATTAAGAGACGGTCAAAACTCAAAACTAGCTGGCTGAAAGAATAGATGGACAATTTAGAGCATGTTAGAAAATTTTGAAAATTTTTGTGAATTTTGAAATATTATTTTAAAAATTAGTTCAAAAATGTAAAAAATTATTGATTTTTTTTGTTCGAGTCACTATGTTAAAGCGAGGAATTTCGTTTTTCCCATTTCACTTTTTTTATTCAACTCTGTTCAAAACGTTGATTTCAAAAAATTCAAAAATTTTTTTTTATATTTTGAACTACCTACCTATTTTAAAAATATGTAATATCTTAAAATTCATCAAAATTTCTCAAAATTTTGAACATGTTCTAATTTGTTCATCTATTTTCAGCTAGTTTTGACCATCTCTTATCTTATAAACATTCATATAATACTATTCGCACATATAAACACCTGCTGGTACTGGACCACCCTGTATTATAAATGGTATTATGTCTGGTATGTTTAAAAGCACTTTAAAAAGTAAATGGCATTTATTTGATGATTAGGGGGGAGATTTAAATTTTTCTTTAAGGTTAAGGGTAGGCGTGAAATTCGTTTAAAGAATTATCTACCTATAAAGATTCAAAAAAGAACTAACTACCTACCTCACCTATAAATAAATAATATGTACAATACTAGTTCTCCAATGCATAAATTGCCTTATACATAACATGATTTTAACTATATAGGGGTATGAGTATACTTAAGTACTTTTTTTTTATCAAAACAATCTTTTCTTCGATTCGATTCGATTCGATTAGAGAATTGAATGAAAAGTACTTTTAGGTACCCTACCTACCTATTTAGGTATTTAGGTATTTTGCTTAGAAATTCGAAACCTGCAATTACCTCCAACTACATATTTTATATTTTACCTAACAATTAGGTCCTATATATACCAACTATATAGGACCTAATCGTAAGTATAATATTTAAGTTGATTTTTTCTTTAGTTTTAATATTTTTATAAGAAATACATATTAGTCATTTTTAAAGTATCAAAAAGTAAGGTAATAAATATGTGTCACTTAGCTAACTTATTTGACTTACCTACCTATACATTATAATTTATAAGAATAGAAATAGTAATAAAACTTCCTGCTATATATACATATATACATATATATACTTAGGTATATATAAAAGGTATTTATTTATAAGTGTTTGGCAAAATATGTACATAAAATATTATAGAGGTAGGTAGGTAGGTATATCATGGTTAAGGTATTTAAATTGCAAGAATTTAATCTGAAATCTGAGTCTGAGTCTGAGTGAGTTAGTGAGTATTAAAAGTTTCATGGTCTTCTTATCATAATAATAATAATAATAATAATATCTAATATCGATATAAGATTAGGTTTAGTTAGGTCCATGAGATTTGAAAATTGAGATTTATTTGAGATTTATTTGAGATAAGCTGAGATAAAATTTGAATTTATTTAGGTATATGTATTAAGTAATTGAAAAATTCTTTAGATTTGAGAATTTATTTTTAGAGCAATCATTTCTAAATGATTTTCCATTCTTCTTTTTTTTTCTTTTTTTTTTTGAAAGATTTCTTGGTCTTAAGAAGTAATAATTAATAAGGGTTTAAGACAATATTATGTAACCTAATATAATTAGCTATATTGAATTGTAATAATAGTATCTCTTATGCTAAATTTAAGATAAAAGTAAAATGATTTACAAAAAATGGTCCAATCAAAAAGGCAGATTATGGAAAGTCCGTCCGTTTCAAAAAAAACAACAACAACAACAACAACGGTAACAACATGGGGATTAATTAATTAATTAATTAATTAATTAATTAATTAATTAGTTGAGTGGGTGTATGGTAATATGTGGGTGGGTGTTATGGTATCATCGAGCTGCCTGTGCTTTATATAGTAGTGATCCACAAAATGTAAAAATAGCACCAAAAATGATTGCCACCAGAATCACTGTTCATAAGATAAAATTTACAAAATATTTAGGACTAATAAATTTATAGACGTGATAAATTATTATATGTAGTTGATATTGTATATATGTTATTATATTATTAATTAGGTAGGTTATATATGAGAAGGTTACCAATGAGAAGGATTGTGGGTAAAATTTTTTGACCTCCTGGTCCAGTCTGACCTGTGTAGGCAGGATATCTCGATGATAAACCCCAACCTCTATAAATTTCAGAACCAGAAATTATAATACCTAGGTACATATCAAAAATATATTTTAGTTAGGAAGAAGGCAGTTTCTTATAGGTAGGTACTTTTAAGATTTATCTATACCTACATTATAAATTATAATGCAGGGTCATTCGAAAGTAGATATATTATGTATAGTAAGTACGACTATAGGAGTGGCCACACTGGCGGAGTGGATAGAACGTGAGTTCTATATGCAAACCACTCTTTATTGGTCCAGATATTATATCTGG
>JAQIXA010004270.1:0-11747 GCA_034699045.1 Nanhermannia cf. coronata Gr-Ori-00579 | reverse complement strand
TAGTGTCAATGATCGAAAAACAATTTACTAAGGTAAACTGAAATCATCTGACACTCAAATAAAGTCAATACAAATACTAACAATAAATAAACATAAACAGTTTTAAGATTAAAAATATGGCAAAAATTTCCTTTACTTTTATTACCTGTTCAAAATAGTTCAGAACACGAGTAGGTAATTCTTTATATAAAAATTATTATTTTTTTAAATCACATGCCTATTTGGTATTGATACATGGCCGAAATTCGGCTAAATACATTTAGTCGAATTTTGGCTAAATACATGGCCGAAATTCGGCTAAATACATGGCCGAAATTCAGCTAAATACATTTAGCCGAATTTCGGCCATGTATTTAGATGGCCGAAATTCGGCCATGTATTTAGATAGCCGAAATTCGGTTATGTATTTAGATAGTCGAAATTCGGCCATGTATTTAGATAGCCGAAATTCGGCCATATATTTAGATAGTCGAAATTCGGCCATGTATTTAGAGAGCCGAAATTCGGCCATGTATTTAGATAGCCGAAATTCGGCCATATATTTAGAGAGCCGAAATTCGGCCATGTATTTAGATAGCCGAAATTCGGCCATGTATTTAGATAGTCGAAATTCGGCCATGTGTTTAGAGAGCCGAAATTCGGCCATGTATTTAGATAGCCGAAATTCGGCCATGTATTTAGATGGCCGAAATTCGGTCATGTATTTAGCGAATATGCAGTAATATATGCTAAAATATTTTAATTTCATAAAAATCACTAGAATCTTATGAATTTAAAAAAAATTTAGATTAGGGTACACATAGGTTGGTAATTTAATTTCTATTCCGTATAAAACAACTACCTAGATATTTCTGTATTAAGTATTAAGTCAATTTGTAATTGGTTTATTTATTAAAAAAAATTTCAAAACAAACTTTCTCTTTTTGCAAAAATACCAAAAATGAATATAAATGCTCAAAACCTTGAATTTTTATAAACTTTGGTTTCTAAATTCTAAATTCTTAACCTAAGACAATAATCTTTATGCAGATAGGTTCTAAATTGTGTTCTGTAACTTTCATAAAAGTTTTAATACATTTCTTCAATCCATTCAGAAAAAGCTTTTACTATCAGTATAGAATGAATTCGACCATTTTTTTCGGATTGATTTTGACCATTTTTTTGGCCCTTTTCTCCACTTCTTTTGGACAAAATCTTAATCTGACTATTCCAGTGAGTAAAGAATGAATATTTTTCAAAATTTTCCAAAAAATTTCCAAAAATTTTCTAAAAATTTTCTAAAAATTTAGGCTGGAGAATGTATAGGGACTGGAATCTGTGAGAAGAATGAACAATGCTGCACCAAAGTCTGTACAGATGGGAAATGTAAATCTGTGAATGAAAATGCACCAAATTCTCTATTCAATATTAATCGAGCTATTGAGAATAAATTATTGTTAAAAAAATAAATTGTTGTAAATCAAAATACTGCGACAACATATTAAGATTCACTATTTAATCGTATTAAAAACTGATATAAAAAATGACAATTTTTCAAAAATTTCAGAAAAATTTGACTTGATGTAATTTGTTATAATTTGACCTATTGTAATTTGTCATAATGATAGTCGATAAAATTGAATAAAGTAAGCTAACGAAGTCAAAAGGGGTCATAAAAATGATATTTCGAAAAAATTAGTCGAACTGCTAGAAAAATGAGTATAATTTGCAATTTGCTAATTTACAGCTTTCAAGTGTCAAACATGATTATTGAGAGTTGGATAAATGCTTATAGTTATAGTATAGGAATCAAGGTTCACAAACTCAAGTCATCATTATCATACATATCAGAAAAATTAGAGAGAAATTTTAAAACTTTTTTGGGCCACAAGAATAGTTATAGAATTTAATAGGTAATTTTATATGAGAGTAGGAAACTTGAAATATGTAGTCTGTATAGTAGTACTATGCAGAGACATTATTTTTTTCGCATTATATTACAAGTAGAGGTACTAGTAGAGGTAATAGACTTACTTATTTCATAGAGATTTTGAGTAAAATTGAGGTAAAAAGGATGGTCTTTTTGGTCATCATGAGAAGTGAATAAAAATGTCCTCCTTTAATAATAAGGCTAATATATCGCTAATAATCTCAGAGACCTTTCTGTCATAATCGTGAACAAACTTGCCCACCAAATCTCTTGTATAGGATAGACATGGTAATAGTCAAAGTTGAAGAAATGAGAAGCAGATTTCAAATGATATAAATTATTATAAATTTCAAATGAAATCCAAGTCATTTTAAGCAAAAAAAATGTTGTAGAAATCTTAGCTCTAAATTGAAAAAAGTCTCATTTTTGAGATTCTAAGCATCAAAATAGCAGGCAAGATTTTTAAATTTTATGAAAAATTAAGATTTTCGATCTTTTACGCAATTTCTGACAGAAAGTAATTCGCTAAAAATTTCAGGCCTTGTGGCTCTATTTCATTCAAATTTTGAATTTTTTGAAATTATAAGTAGATATTCTAATTATTTGTAGATAAAAAGCATTTTGCATATGAGAATCTAAGTTTATCCAATTTTTATAACAATAATGATTCAATAATGATCTTTTGTTTATATTTTTGAGCAATTTTACGCAGTTTTTTATCTACATGGAATTCTACTAAAGTGTACTCTAATCATATACGAATATGATTAGATTATCGAAAATTAGCAAATTATTTGACAAAAAATCTTAAAATAATTTAGTTTCGTTTCGGAAAGCGAGCTAAAAATTGCCTTTAAAAAGATATAATAATAATATCTAATGTAATGGTAAGTACTTATTTGTAATTTGTCATTTTTATGGTGCAATCTAAGGAGAGCAACGAGTTTCTTCGTAAATAAAAAAAATCTCTCAAGTCAAGTCAAGAAGAAGGAAGGCGGACTTGGTCGAATAAATTTTAATTTGTTAACTTAAAGAGACAATCATTTTCAAAGGGAGCCAGTCACGATCATCAAGATAGACCCAATAGAATAACCATTTAATTTTTTAAAATACCCATAGCCTACCTACCTATATCTATATTAAATGAACAATAATAGTATCTTTAGTATCTACGATATCTAGTACCTACATATTATGCATCTATACTATTTGTAGTTTGAAAAAGTAAAGTAATTTTCAAGTCTGATCATTTTTGCAACTTTGAAAATTCCATAAAATTTTCCAAAGATTTTCCAAATTCAAAGACCCCCATTCAGCCTGTTAATTTATAGGTACATATTTTTAAAATTGTGCTAAAGTAGGCATTAGAAAAACCTATTATGGTAGTATTCTTATCTCAATTTCAATTTTGAAAACCTATAGTTCTTAATATAGGTACTCGTACTCGTGTATAAGCAAATGTATACACAAAAATAGAATTTTGAATTGAAACTTGAATTGAGATACCTACCTCTTTTGTATCTAGAAACTTGATTGGATTTTAAAGAAAAAAATGACTATCCAATCCAATCTGAAATTTTGACAAAATTTACCGAGTTTACAGATACATATTTAAAAAGTTTTGAATGTCATATATCTTGTTACTATCAAAGATGTTCAAAAATTTAAATTACAAAGTTATCAAAGAGCTCTTCGTCATGTATGGTATATTGAAATAGATGTAAAAATATTGGCAAAATACTTAAGTACTGAATAGGCTTTAAAAATTATCAAATTTTTATTATAGGTAGGTACGAGTACCTAGTTTTAAACAATAGATATTTGAAAATTTTAAGCATTTTCAAAGTGAAAATATCCATTTACTCGTATTCTGTATATCGATAGAACATGTATAAAATAGAACTCAATCGAATGACTATAAAAATGTCAATTTTTTCAAACTCAATGTGTCAAGTTTAAAAATATTGCTTAAAATTTCCTTTAAAAATTCACTTAATAGGTATTATGTATAAAGTCATTAATATTCTAGTATCAGTACCTACTTATATAATATAAATATGAAATGAAATCAGATATTAAAGTTTCTGAGCAAAGTACTGGGTTACTTGCAAGTAAAGTACAACAAAAGCAAGGTAAGATCACCTGTAAAAAAACTTAAAAAATCTCAAGAGTTGAAAAGAGATTCATATTATTATAGATAGAGCACATTCAAGTATCTATATGTATCAGTATAGGTATGAAGACAAGACCTGGTTTTTCTTTACACAAAAATTGAAAACCAGCCCACCTGTCTCCCAGAATTCATAACGTACATATATCTCATACACCATACCTACTTGAAATATATTTTTTAAACTTACTTTTGGTAGAAAGTATTTACTTACTCATACGTACAAGTATCAGTATAGTTATAGTTATAGTAAGGTATTTTCCTGCCTCTTTCTCACGGTTATAAAAATCCTTTAAAAAAATTTCGCCTTCGTTTTCCTTCAGGATTCAGGACGAGTCAGAAAGTGTAACAATTTTAAATTTTTATTTTTTTTTCTACAATCTATCTGACCGGTCCTATTTATACTTTAGATGTAATGGCCAAACCCGCTGTGTTGAATTTCCCCCCTGATAACTTTTAAAATAGAACTTTTTTTTAGCTCGCAATCGCAATCACAAAATTTACATTACTTGGACCAAAAATTTCAAAAAAATATGAAATCAAGCAGAAAACTTGACAATTTTATGACAATTTGTTAGATCTTCAAGTATGGGGTAGATTTGAGATTGTTCTGAAATATTGACAGCTTCTTTTGGATGAAAGAGTTGTTAATTAGTCCTCAAATATTAAGAGATATATCTAGAGAAATCAAATATATTATTAGACTTAAAAATAGCAACAAATAAAAATAGTTCAAAATAGCAACTATTTAAGATATATCAAAATGAGATGAAATGAAATCCGAAATCAATATGTCCACAAATATATGTATTTAAACTCCTATCAAAGTCGGTTTTTACAAAACTTTACTAAAATTTGCTCACTAAATTAATAGTTTAACATTCTGGGAAGAAATTTTTTTTCTTTAAATTTTTTTAATATCCAAAATCCCTTAATTTACGATTTAATTTTATTAACATTTTATTTAGGTCTATCTATATCTATATATGTAGGGTACTTTTAAAAGCTTTTAAAGGGGCTTTCAAGAGGGTATTTTGAATTTTTGAATCCGATGATACATAGAAATAAGTTGTTGGGTACTTGTACGTGAGTTCACCATTAAACTACAATATAATTCTAATCAACTGATCACACTCAAAATATCCAGCCAAAAGTATCTTACAATGTTATGAAAATTATCATGTAAAAACTGTCAAGAAAGCCCACAAAATTATCAAAGAATCTCTTAAAAATCTAATTCACACAACATGTAAATGATCCATATAGTATACATGGAAAAGTAAACATAAAAATGATCTACTTTTGCTTAAAATTTTACAAAATTTTGAGAAAATTTTGAGCAAACTTTAAGCATAATTTGAGGTATCAGAAGTATTTGGAATAAAATTCTGACTGATATTGATATTCCTAAGGATTAGATGTGCGAGCTAAATGAGAATTAAACACTTACCTTTCGCCCCTGAAAACACTAAAAATATAACCAAGTCTCTCTCTCGATTGAAAAACTAGTTTATATTTATTCTACACTAGTAAATAAGTAAGGAAATGAACATAAATAATTTTTTAGATCAAAGGGGCGGCTCAAAAAATGATTCTCATAAAAGTTCTAAAAAAGCTCAAATAATTTTCCTCAATTACTTTCCACAAAGTTCATACTAATACAATACAAGACTATTAGAGTTATAATCTAGCTTTTCTAAAATCAAAAAAAAAATTGAAATTGACACTAGCAAAACAGGCATTGAAAGCTATATTCTATCATAAATTGACCTTATCTCATTTCTAAATGCTTTTTTTAATCAGCAAAATTAGCACTCTAATTTACTTTATTTTGCAATTAATTTTTGTACAGATTATAGGTAGGGTACATTGATTTGTACTTGAAATTCTGCCAAATTTTTCAAAAATACTTAAACTTACAGAGCAAAAGCTCTGTAAATTATCAAGCCTCATTCTAATCTACATATTTTTTACGATGTATACTCAAAGTAGCTTTAAATTACAGAATATTTACAAGTTTTCAAGATTTTTTTTCAAGGAAATTCCAGGATTTTGCTCAGAAAAACATGGATAATTAATGGAATTACTCGCGTTTTGCATTACATTTGATTTGCATTTTACATTCTGTACATATTTACAATCGAATTGAAGGTAAAAAAAACTAATTTAAAACATACCTATACTATACTATACTAGTACAAGGCTTATGTAAAAAGTATAGAAAAAGTAAACTTGTTTCCATTTCTCAGATCAGATCATGGGGTGAGTTGCTAATTTTCAACCTGTTTCATATACCTACTCTAGGGTAGGTACATTTAGACTTATTTTGTTTTATTATTACGGATAAGAAACCAGATTTTGACTCAAAAAAACTTTATTTTTTTACTACTGATTTACATTAAATTCTTTCATCAAATTCAAATCAGGGGGGATTTAAAGAACTCTGATTCTTAAATCAAGTATTCAGTCTATTGAAATCAAGTTAAATCGTTAAAAAAAGTAAATAAAAAACAATTTTTGTAAAGGTATATAACATTACACTTTGAAGACTTTTAAAGACTTTTAGAAACAGAAAAAAGTTGATAAGAGTCAGAACTTACACTTTCAGTATGCTTTTTACGTATTTTTTAGCTCGCATTTTCAACTTATTGGATCTTGTCAAACTTTTAGTAAAAATACAAAATTACAGCAAAATTGAAAAATAGGTTTCGGTTTAAAGGGTAGGGTACTAAAAAAAGTAAAATTACAGATGATGAATTGAAACACTCGTAGTATTTTTAGTCAACCCCAAAATCTAAATTTTTAAAATATGGAAATTTTTCCCAATTTTTTAGTTAAATGTGTCAGAAATCCGACAAAAATATTCTTTTGACAATCCCTTAAAATCATTTAATTCAGCTTTGAAAAATCTCATTTTGTCTTCAATTTTACTAATAACTAGATCTAATTGGTGTTTTCAGATCATATTGGAAATACATATTATATTCCTAGGTCCTAGATGGAATTATCAGATTTTTTTCACCCCAAAAAGAATAATCTAATTTTGGCCTGCTTTATTTGTCTAAATTTGGGTCTAAATTCAGTTTTTCACAGCTGAATATAAATAAATATAATGTAATATCTGAAATATGAGAGCTTTTTGATTAGTTTGAGCAAAAATTTCGGCCTTTTTCTATCAATAAAAGTTACGAATCTCAAACCAGGATCTGGATTTTACAAATCAACAAAGTCACAAGAGCTCAACGAATCTCTTCACCTGGTCTTAATTTATTGCATAATCTCCTACTACTAGTACTACTAGTAGTACAGGTGATATTTGAACATTTTGAACTGAAATGAAGGTATTTAACTCGTTCTGAAATACAAAAAAAAATAAAGTAATTTTGCATATTACAAGAGCATTACTTTGTGGATTACAAAGTCACAAACTGAGATCTGAGTAGTCAAGTCAAACCTAACTAGTACTACTAGTCTCTGTAGTTAGTAGTAGTAGTATCCTGCCAGTAGTAGTAGGTAGATCGTAGATCATTCTGATTTATTTTCTTCCAGATAGGTAGTAGGATAAGGATACCAAAGTCAAAAGCCCCTGTCTTCTAATCTCAAGAAATAGAAAATGAAATTTATTAAAATAAATTGCAAAGTGCAAATTGCAGGGGCTCTAAATACTATCATATACATAGTAAGCACCTATACTCAGGACCATACACTATAATATAATTTAGTTAAATAGTAAAAATATAATTTGTTTCACGCCATCAAATTCTGTTTCTAAATCTTGGAAAAAAAAGTCGAGGTCAACTCGGAAATCATAAAAATGTCACAATTTTGTTCCAAATCAAATGAAATTACAAAAAATTTGCTCAAATTTTTATAAAAACAGATGAGTTTTATATTTATGAGTCTTTTTTCATGCAACTTTTTTTGAGTCAAGTGACTTTTTCTACTTTTCTACTAAAATCATAATTGAGTAAGTACTTTCATATACGAGTACTCAAGTACCTACAATAATTTACCTACGATAATATCAGACATAATTTAAAGGTCATATAGTCTACGGTTACTCTAAATTTCAGATCTCTAGCTCACCAGAATGCCAAAATTTCTCTCAAATTACTTCAAATTTCATGATTTCTATCTCCCAATATCTCAAAATCTCTCAAAATTTTACTAAAAAAAGGGTCCAAAATGAAATTAGGCAATTTGCAATTTGACCAAAAGTCCTTGAAAAATCCATAAGACACATCATACAAAGTATTACTAGTAGTTAGTAATACCTAGTAAATGTCATTCAATTTGTGTTTTACAACTCATATTTTATGTGAGGAGATCAGACAAGGCTTTTATTTTTAGAATCTTTTAATTTTTAATACACTTATACACACTAATACAAATAGTTTTTTTCCTTCTCAAATAAATCCACCTGGTCACTAACAAACTTTCAAACCTATTATTTCATTTCTCATAAGATTTAATGAGTTGTACAAACATACAAGTATATGTTTATCATATATGTAATTCATAATATAATAACATTCACAGGCAGGGGTCGTTCAACCTATTACTTATTACAGATCCCATAATAAGTACTACATAGTAGTACAATATCAGTAGCCATAAAAATCCAAATTTATATTTTTCATATTTGAAATGAAACAAATCGACAAATTGATCTCATCACATCAAAACATCAAAACTTCAAAACTTTTTTAAGACTAAAGTTATGAGAATTATTTGAAATCTATTATACAAGTACTACCTGTGCTTATACTCGTATAAGTAGTAGTAGTAGTAGTAGTACTTTTAATACTTTTTAAATCTCTGGCAGTAATCATTAAAAATCTTTATTTTTAAATTTATATTTCATGGTCATATAAGTAGAGATTAGCAAGTTTGAATATTTTTCCATTTATCCTGTATAAGTACAAAGTAGTAGACCTTTTATTAGCTCGTAAAATAAAATGTAAATGTATCTCATATGGCCTTTAAAGCGTATCTAAATTGACCAGTTAGAAGGATACAATGTTTCAAAATTTATTTTCTATTAATTTTAATTTTATTGATCCTTTACTTATTGATAGTACCTGTAGTAGTAGTATTTTACGGTTTTTAACTTCTAACTTTATACTACTCGTACCTACTAGTAAAACTATTTCCTTAGCTAAATCTTGAGTGTTTTTAGGGTTTTATAGCAAGTCAATTCTTGTTAAATATCTTAGAAATTCAAAATTTGATTCAAATTTCTATAAATTTTGATAGTTTTATCGACGAAATTCACTCCGATTTAAGAAATTCCTTCCGAAAATTCGAATTAATGACAATTAAGATTTTTTTTAAAGAAATAGTGGCATTCGCATATCAATTTTCAATTTGAAAACCGAGTTTTTGACCATTCGAGTCTTGTAAGAAAGCTTGTAAAAAACCCCCGAAATTCAAATTTTGATTCAAATTTCGATATTTTAATCGACAAAATTCATTCCGATTTCAGAAATTCCTTCCGAAAATTCGTATTAATGACAATTAAGATTATTTAATTTTGTTTTTAGGAGAATTCGTAACTCAATTTTCAATTTGAAAACCGAGTTTTCATCCATTTGAGTCTTGTAAGAAAGCTTGTAAAAAACCTCTGAAATCCAAAATTCGATTCAAATTTCTAAAAATTTCAATATTTTAATTGACAAAATTCATTCCGATATCAAAAGTTCCTTCCAAAAATTCGAATTACCTACTAAAAATTAAGATTATTTAATCATTGCATTCTGGAATAGGTACCACATTTGTCAAGATTTTTAATGAAGAAATAGTGTTATTGTTAATTTGAAATCCTAGTTTTCATCTATTTGATTGCATGACAAAATAAGATTTCAAAAAAGTTAGTGCTAAGAATACCACTATTAGAAAACTAATCGCTCTCTAGTAAAAAAAAAAAAAAAAAAAAACCTGAATCCAAAATTTCTATATTTTTATCTATAAAAATTCCGATTTCAGAAATTCTTACCGAAAATTTGATTCACTGACAATTAAGATCGTATGAAACGATAAATCTTATCTTAATTTTCAAATAAAAAGCATATTGGATTTCATTAGGTACCCTACCTATCATATCATATTAGAGGTAATTGTATCCAACAACTATAAGATTTTGAGTTCAAAATGAACTCAAAATATCCTCAAAAATTTCTAAATTTAGAATAAGTTGATGTTTGTAAAAACTAATTATTAAAATCTTTGTCACTATTTTGGTTGAATTTTAAATTTACAGAGTCAATTTAGATCGAAAAATCGAGCATATAATGACATAAGATTAGATGAAAGATCAGTTGACAAAAAAAGCTTGAAATGTAACAGAACATGAAATGAAAAGTTTTAATGAATTAAATGATGACTTTTTCAAAAGCTCAAAAGAAACATAGAAAAAAGTCCTCTAAAGAAATGATAAAAAAAAAGCGATTTTTTGACGGTAATGATGAGCTTTTGACTGTGTTCATTTCGGTGAACATAAATATTAATAATATACTAACACCTTGAGGATTGTAAAGTAAAAAAAGTCAAAAAAATTTGAAGTAAAAAGTGACCAATGTTCCTATTGTAAAGGTGTAAATTAGAGGGACATCAGGTCCAAATGTGCCATAAGAACTTCTTGAGGGAAAAAGATACAGATTATCTTGAGCTAAATTATTTCGTGAGAAATGATTTTACCCCTTGTAATACTATAGTACTTATCAGTATATATGTATGTAGGTACTTATCTCCAAATTATAATTTTAAACTTCTTATGGGTATTTGTAAGTACATGGAGGGATAGATGAGTATTTTGAATGGGCTTTAGGCAAAGGTGATTTTAAAATTCTAAAAGTTCTAAATCTTATTATATTTACAATTTTGATTTTTTTTTCTTCTTCAAGACTGAGCTCAGGGCTTTCGTTCGACCGAAATATAATTTAGCTTATTGAAATGAGTTAATGAGAATTTTTCTTGTCCATACATATAGTCCATATACTGTAGGCTGTAGTAGAGAGCCCTATTTAAATTCTTAGAGTGTGAATACTTATTATCGAATTTTTCTTAAAGGTCTTTATAAATATGTAGTATCTCCTACAAGAGACCAAATTATCACATAATACGATCACTCTATCGATATCAAAGGGTCAAAATTTCAAAAATTGAAACAAAATTATTCAAATTTGGGTCCGATTTTGTGAAATCCTTATGAATAATTGAAAAATAACTAAAAAAAAGTTTACTTAACCGGACTTAATTTATTTTTAATGAAATTCTATTCTTTATATTCACAAGAATTTCAAGAGTATAACAGATACGAGTATATAGGACCTACATAGCAGTGTCCAATATAAAGAAAATTATGATATTAGATTTAGATATGGAATTTCCAAGCTTTGACTTTAAAATGATGAAATATAATACAATGCCTCTAAATTTTTCAAAGTTTTCAAAATTCTACTGAAAATTTCACTTTTTTCGAATTTTTCAAACATTTCTCGAATTCGATCTCAAACATATTAGTTTTTACAATCTACTTTTTTTATAACATACCCTCATGTTACAGATATATAGGACAAAAATTGGTACAAAGCAGAGGTGTGCAACCGGCAAGCTTTTTTAGGCCCGCCGGTGCCCGCCCGCGCCCGTACGGGCTACGGGCAGGTACGG
>JAQIXA010004269.1:0-11748 GCA_034699045.1 Nanhermannia cf. coronata Gr-Ori-00579 | reverse complement strand
GTAATTTTATTTAAAAAGCTCTCTAATTAATTTAATTTTAAAATCGTTTAAAGTTTCTTGGCCATCCCCTCTGTAGTCACAAAAAGGGATACACTTCATGCATATCAGACACTAAAATGCCAATCATACTGACTTTATCATACAAATGATTATCTCTTCATGGTTAAAGTCTATCATACTAAAAGTCTATCAAACTAGACTTTATACTTTTATCATACTTGTTTATCATACAAATATTTATACCTTCAAATTTATTGATTCAAGCCATTAATTTTACTTTTTTACAGTTTTATGGCATTATAAGTTAAAAATTTCACAAATTTTGGTTAGGGTTCTTTACTTAGACTTAGATACAGATAGATATTATTGAAAAAATTTGCAAAAAATGTATGTCCTTTGGTCCTAATTCTCTAAAAGATTTTGTCTTTAGGGATTTTACTTTTCATACAAATTCTATTAATCATTTGTTTGTATGATAGATTGTACTATGATGATTTAATTTTTTAGTATGATAGATTATACTATGATGATTTCATTATTTGTATGATAGATTTTTTTGACAGAGTATGATAGACTTTTGTTAATTAAAAGTCAGTATGATAGATTCAATTATTACTATGAAGACTTAAATCATACCCAAGACAAAATCTTTAATAAAATTTTACTCAATTGCATTTTAATCAAATCTCCATGGGCATATGAAAATGTTATTTAAGTAAATTTTTCATTTTTGCCTTTGCCTCAACTTTTTATTATAAATGAGCCTTCTTTCTATACCAAAACAACCTAAAAAAACAGATTTACCATTCCAAGACCGCCCATCCCAAGACCACCCATTCCCATACCTAAAAATTGAAAAATTTTGCTCAAAATTACATGTTGGAACAGATATTTAAACGACTCGATCAAGTGTTAACTCCGAATCTAAAAAGGCTTTCTAAAAAACCATTTTGATACCAGGTTATGGAAAAACTACCGTTTTTTTTATAGATTTTTTTATTACCGCCCATTCCCATACCTAAATTAAATTGATTTGTTGTTAATTTGCATATTTTTGACAATGTTTAGATTCGATATTTAATATAGCCAAATAGATAAATAACTTTAATCGTTTAAATTCCGATCTAATCTGATTGATAGTTAAGCTTTTCAATACGACGGATTTAGGAAACGAAAATTTTTACCTCCAAGTCCTCCCATTAAACCACCACCGAGCCCGCCCATTAATCCTGTATTTCCAAATTATCAATTTTAGATTCTAGATAGAATATAGTTGAATATTTCATTGAAATTTGAATGAAAATTTTAAATTTCAAATATCTATTTTTATAAATTTTTAATCGATAGGTAATTTTCAAATTCATTTCGATCATTATTATAGAAAAAATTTGAATAATAATAAGGGACAATATTGAGGAAAATTTTCCAGAACAAGACAAAAAATTTATTAAAATTACAATCGAAATTTGAAAATTTCAGTAATTGATAGCAAAACTTTGGGTCAAAATTCTTTCAAAGTTCAAATTTTCAGACTAATAAACGATTAATCTTGAATATTTACCTAATCCACCACCTAATCCAAGTCCTATTTTTGATTGAAAAATTCATTAAAATTTGAATGAAAAGTTTCAAAAGATTTGGAATAGATAGAAAATTCTCAAATTCATTCAAGAAAATGTCTTGGATAAGAAGAATTTAAAAGTATATCTTCAGCTTTCAGACCATTCAATGTTAAACCTCATATATAATAGATCTGAAAGTCTATTAAAATTCAAAAATATTCTTTGCCAAATTTCTATACTAATTTACGAACGACTAATTTTAAAATTATCAAAATTTCAACGGAAAATTTCCTTACCTAAACCACCGCCAAGACCTCCGCCCATAAATCCACCAGCACCTAAGAAATATGGGGAGCTTCGTTAAGTATGTTAGAATACGGAAAGGAAAGGAAAAGAAAAAAAAAATTTTTGCTGCTAAATCTTTACTCAAACTTGAAATTCTATCAAAATTGGTATAAATCAATTCAATACCTGCCGCGGCTCCAGCCCCACCGCCTGTTTAATTAATTTTAATCAATATGCACGGATTCACGGATTTTTTTTATTACCCATCATCCCAAATTGAGGTGCTCCTGAAACACAAGCTAAAACAGCGGCAAAAATGATAATTGAGTTCATTTTCGAAGAATTTTTGGTATTTTTTAATTTGATGAAAAAGAGAAATGGATTTGAACGATTTTGATTTCAAACCAGGCCCTTTTATATTCCCATGAAATTTCTATTCTTACTGGTCATAAAAATAAAAATTTTGATTGTCTTTTAGAGTTTTGCAAATTTGTGTAGAAGATTTCATAGCTTTTGCAATGTCACAGAGATAATTAAATTGGAAAGTTTTGCACATTTTTCCAAACTGAGCTTTTGTTTTGACCATAATAAGTGTTTATACAAGTCTACAGTATAGACAAATTTTTAGTGAGAAAGTTTTGCATATAGAAGTCATGAAAATAAAATTGCAAATTTTCTATTCTACGATTCTAAAATTCTAAAATTAGATGACTGATTAGAAAATAGACTCTGAATTTAAATTCTAAGCTTCAAAATGCAAACGCTTCAAAATCCTGATTATGAATGAAATATATTTAGGAAAAAATTTTCAAAAATATGATTTGCAATTCTACTAATTTACCAGTACATATACATATACCAACAGTACCTAAATTATTTTTTAAACTAGTAGTTTCAAGATCAATAGTATATAGGAAGTATTCTCATTTGAAATCTTAAATTTCCTAGTACAGCTTCATAATTCTAAATATTTCAGAACAAAAATTGGTCAAAAATTTAATAATCAAATAATTTTTAATATACACTTGTGTAATTAAATTTTTTCCCAAATTCGAGCAAACAAACATGATCTACAATCTACGCAAATACGGAGTAAAAATTGTTTTTAAACCAGATTTTTTAAACAATCTGATACTGATACGATTTTGATCAAAAGCTAAATTAAACAGACAGACCTTGGGTAATCGTATGATTTTGAAAAAGGTATAAAAACCTTGAAAATTACATTTTGATCACATTACCGAATATTCAAATAATTAAAATGATTTCTAGCACACTATTTTATTTTTTCGGGGTTCTACTGGCTTTAGGGCAATGTCAGGAACGAAGGTCTGTAACTATATCATTGATGGCTACAGGTTTACCAAGTATGGATTCATTACCACCAAGTCAAGTAATTTTCAAAAAAATTTTAATAAAAATTATCTACAATGTATCAATCGATCAAAATATTTTTAATCTTGAAAAATACGAATACAAGAATTGCTCAAAAATTACAAAAATCTAAAAATTGTTAGTTACTTTGTACTTATCCTTATACATATAAGTAGGGATAGATTAGGGACTGATTGGAAATTTGAGCAGCCTGTTTTCAGATGAATTAGTTTTTATTTACAAATTTATATGTCTAGAGATAGCCATAATATTCTTGAGCAAATGATATCATCAGATAATAATTTCTGGCCTTTATATGGTGTTTATAGTAAAGGCCTGAAACCCGAATAGATCCTTTAATGTCAAAATATCAACTTTTTTCCATCTGAAAACAGGGTGTTCAAATTTCAAAATCTTCTCCGAACTATCCTTAATCTACCCCTTTCAATAAGATTTATACTATACAATTGATAAAAATTGGCATAGTTTACACAGATAGTTCAAAAAACAGGTCAATATTTTACAAATCATTACAAAAAGAACTATTGTACATAAAAACAAAAAGATGCAAGATAACTAAAAATTGAAAATTTCGATAAAATTGGCTTGTATTTTTCAATTTGAATTTGAAATCAATCAAAATTTATGCTCTAATATACTCAATAGTTAAAATTTAAAAAAAAAAATTGATTTTGTAGTCTGATCCAACACTCGAGATGCTTGAAACTGAAAATGGATTAGAACTCACACACGGTTTCACCGAAGTTGTCAAAGATAATAATAATCCAATTTGGGCCAAAACTTACCAGCTTAACTACGTCGTTGGAACTACTAAGGTTATATTTTTAGTACCTTTTTAAAGGTCAAAATTTGTTTTTTTAAAGTATTTTTATTTAGGTTCTACTATTTGTAATCTACGATGATGATGGTATTTTACCCAAAGAACTTATCGGTCAAGGTATTTTGAACCTTAGTGAATTGAACACAAACCCAGGGAGCTATCAATTGGGCCGTGATGTTAAAAAACCAGACGATGATGTAAATATTATACAAAAATTTTCTAAATTATTTTTACCTACTAATTTTTAAATTTTACAGTTTACAACATTTGGAGTTCTCCATCTCGATTGTCTTGTTACAGCTTTGTAAATTTTTAAAATTGTAAATAAAAACTAATCAAAATTTGAGATAATTCTATACTTAATTTGTAACTTGATTTGTTCATAAAATCCGATAACTACATTCATTAAGAGCATATCTAAAAATTACATTTCTAAAATTATAAGATTTTCAGAAATATCTTTTCAGATAGTTTTTCTTTTCAGAAAAACTCGATTTGAAAATAGGATTTCAAAATACTAAATTTGAAAGGGGAGGTCCGGGATTTGTGTATAGAAAATGCCTATATCTTGTTCACAGTTTTGTAGTGCTATATTGACGCAAAATTTAGCCCAAAACTCATTTTGATAATCATTTTGGCAAATTCCGCTGCAAAAAGCTCCAAAACTGAAGCTGGAATATTCGAAAATCATCAAAAAAACTTGATTGAAATAGTGAAATATAAGGACTTTTGATGATTTTCGAATATTCCCGCTTCAGTTTTGGAGCTGTTTGCAGCGGAATTTGCCAAAATCATTATAAAAATCGAGTTTTTGACTAAATTTTGCGTCGAACAAAAGCTGCGAACATTGTATTGGAATTTCCTATGGATAAATTCGGGAAAGGGGATTTTCGAAAATTCTCTTTGATCTAGTTCAAAATTTCGAAAATTTCAAATTACAGAAAACTTAGGATCGAATTTTTGGAAACGTATATCTTTGTGTTATAAGGAGCTTAAGATCCTTTCAAAATCTAAAAAAATTAACTTCAGAAATTTCGAAAAATTTAAGATACCTTTGGATTACCTTTGGATCATTATTTTTTGGTCAAAAAGAGTAACTAAAACTAGGTACCTACATATATAGAAATTAAGAATTTCTGAAAAAATGTTTTTATTATAAATAAATATAACTTTATTGCACATAATATTAGTCCCAGATCTACTTGTATAATATCATTATTCGATATGAGTATAAAATAACAATTGTAATTAAAGATATGATTAGAATATACTTTTTAAGTACCCTACCTACTTTACTTTGTTATTAAATAATATTTAATTGTATAAAGTATACCTATTATAGCCTAATTATATTTTTCTCTTTTTTAGCTTATTTTGATCTTCGAATTTTTTACCCGTACTATTATTCGTATTATTTGTCACAGATTGTGAGGTCACAGATTTGACCGTCGGAGATTTCGGCATTTGACTTGCATTGCTCACCAGTGTATTCCGACGACTACTACTTCCAAAAGCTGACCCCGTTGACCCTGGTCTTTGACCTAAAAATCATTAAAAAATTTGAAATTTTGACAATAAACTGTTGATTCTACGCTAAATGATTCAAGGACTAAAATTCAAAACTGATTTTCAAACCAAAAATCATGAAATTATTCTAGTCTAGGATAATTTCTAGCTTAAATGTCTGGAATTTCTAGGCATTTAAGCTCTGAGATCCCTGATTCCAATCTTAGAGGCATCAATTATTTTTATGTAAAATTGAGGGTAAAATTTTGAACAAAAGCATTCCGTTTAAAATTGTTGATTGAATTTGATTTTTTCAGAACTGAAATTCAAATTTTACAATTTCGAGTTTAAAGATAGTTTTAAGTGTCAATTATAATTACAAAGAGCAAAAATTCGTTTTAATAAATTAAAAAGATTGCTTATTAGGAGAAACCCTATTTATGGTAGAATTTATGTATTTACAGTATTTCATTTTATGATAAATTTTTTGAAAATTTAAGGTTTTTATTTCGTAAAAAAAACCCAAAATTTAGATCATTTTTAACTTTATAATGGTTTTATATGAAAGTTTTTAGAGTTTAGTCATAAAAAGCGAATTTTCAAAAATCAAAATATGGAAATAATTCAAATCATGTCATGAAATTATAAAGTATCAATAATTGTTAAGGATGGATAAGACATTAGACGATTCAGCACTTTTTAAAGAATATTAGAAACTTTTTAGACAATTTTAGACAATTTTATACACTTTTTGATATTACATTTTACATGGTAGATTAGTAGGATCTAATAAGGATAGTTCCGAAAGATGAAATTGTTAAGAATGAAATTTTAATAGCCAGTTTTCAATAGTCAGTTTTTAATCGAATGAAAAAGTTGATATTTTGACCGAAATTTTTCTATCTATATCTAAAGATAGCCAAGATATTCTCAAAAAAGTCTCAAAAAAGATCTTTTCTGATTTCAGACTTTTCTATGATTAATCTTATATAAAGGTTATATGATAAGGCCTATTATAACCTAAAGATATTCTATTTTGTTAAATTTTGCAAAAATTTTAGGATTTTGAAAAACATAAAAATTCTCACAAAAAAATTGATAGTTACGCCCCCTTTGAGAAATTTTTATGGGCTGATGGGGGGGAAACTTTTACTCGGTAGGGGGCACCACCTCCACCCCTTAACAAAATTTTGAAAATGTCGGCTAGGTTTTAGGTTTAAGCTGACGATTTATGTGCCCTTGAAACAAAAGTTGAGACTTTTTGGTTCAATTTTTAAGATCAAAGTTTAAGTTCGATTGACCCGGAATTAGAAAAATTGTATTCTTATCTCATTACTTTTCAATTTGAAAACCTAGTTTTCAACAAGTTTTCATTACATTTAGGATTTCAAAATCCTAAATTTGAAAGGGGAGGTCCGGGATTTGTGTATAGAAAATGCCTAAATCTTGTTCACAGCTTTTGTAATGCTATCGACGCAAAAAGTCCAAAACTCAATTTTGATAATGATTTTGGCAAATTCCGCTGCAAACAGATCCAAAATTGAAGCTAGAATATTCGAAAATCGTCAAAAAGCTGACTGAAATAGTTAAATATAAGGGTTTTTGATGATATTCAAATATTCCCGCTTCAGTGTTGGAGCTGTTTGCCAAAATTGGGCTAAATTTTGCGTCGATATAGCACTAGAAATACAAAAGTGGAACCCCCCCCCCCCCATTCAGCTCAAGATAAAAATGTTTCATTCGAAAACAGGGTAAATTTTAAAAACGTTCCAGAACTATCTATACCCCTTCTTAAATAGCTTAAAAAAGTACAAAAATTTCCCTTTAATTTACCTCTAGGTCCAGGACCTCCAGTTTTAATATTCGCTTCTTTTCTAGCCTTGGCCATAACTTCACTTAAAGTCATACTCGAATTTCTTCTCTGAGGATTTGAACCAGAGTTCTCATCTTTGTTATTTTGAGATTTTAAATTCATAACTGTATTTCTTCGCCTCTCAAAAATACTCAGGTTTGTCGGTTTCTCGCTTTTTTCCATGCACTTTGACTTATTTAATGGTTTACAAATCTCTTGATGGACTAAAATCTCAACTTTTTCCTCATTCTTATCATTTTTATCAATTTTATCACAGTCTAGAGTATTACTATTTTGAGTTTGAGTTTTAACAGGTTCTACAAAAACATCGTCAGGTTTTTCAACAGCTGGACAATAGTCTTCAAGCGAATCAATACTAATTTTACGACTTAAAACATCATCATTTCTGTTGAGATTTTGCAAATTTTGGAAATTTTGGCTTATAATATGACCTATACTTTGACCTTCAACTGAACCTTGACCTTGTGCTACTGGATTTTGGACGATAAGAGTTGCTGGATTTTCAAAAATTTCTCTTTTACGTTGAATTTGACTAATTTCCCCTGGATTTTTAAAATTCTGACATTTCGAGAGCCAACTAGGTGGTGGTGGTGTAAGTTGAGGAAATTCAAATTTATTTGAAATACTTGAAGTACTCTTACACTTTTCCTTATTACTTGCTGTAGAAGTGGCAATTTTCAAATTTAATTTCTCTTTACTTCGTCCCAAAAGACAAGATTTATTAAAATTTGAATTTGGATTGACATAACTTTTTTGTTTAAACCATTGAAGTTTTTCAATAGCTTCATGAGCCATGGGTCTTTTACTTGGATCTTTTGCTAAAAATTGTGAAATTACTTCAATACATTCATTTGATATGATTTCTTCAGAATCCTCATATTCATTGAGGTTCATAGCTGAGAGATTTTTATATTGTCCATCACGTTTTTGAACTTTTCGATCACGTTCTGAACTCGCTGAATGAGCTGGAATGGACAAGGTTGATGATGTAAAAGCTGAAAAAAGTTCTCGAGGAAAATCAACCTCTTGACTCAGGATATTTTGAAAAGTTTGTAAATCTGTATCACCACCAACTGAAAATAGAAAATAATTCAATTAAAAACACAAAATTCAAAACATATTAACTTTTTGTTAGAAATTTTCAAATTTTGGAACTTATAAAGGGTTCAAGACGCTAATCATAATCAAATTAAAATTAATAAAATGAACATAATTTTGAAGGTTCTAAGACACTTTAAGATATGAAATTTTTGGTAATTTTTTTCGTATTTTGTATTAAAACGCTAATAATAAGGGACACTGTATTTTACACCTGTGTAATTTCTATTCTCAATTTTGTACGAATGCTAGATATCTTTTATAAGACAAAATTTTAAGCACTTTTCCAAAGAAATTTATTAAAATATGCCTTAAAACACCTATGGAACTGTTCAACTTTGATATGCCAAGGGTATATTGAAATTTTCTGTACGCGTTTGGTACTAAAAAAAATATGATAAAATGGAGGATAGTTCAATAAATTTGACAAATTTGACGAGAAATGTCAATCAAGAACCTTTTTTCTGGAAATTACGCAATATCTAAATTTAAATTTGAATCTAATTTGAAAAGATTTATAGAATTTTATACATATTATAGTACCTCCTCCTATCTCGGAAAACTGACTCTTTAAAAAAAATTCAATTTGTACTTACATGGTGAAAATCCAGTTAGTAGAACATACATTGTGACCCCAGTTGACCTAAATTTGTAAATATTAATATTAATTTCAAAGGTCTCAAAATACCATGATTTTAAGCCCCGAAAATAGAAAATCCTTACAATGTTGCATATCAAGGTCTAGGTCTAGGTTTACAAGAGAGGTATGATGCTCCCTTGTTAGCTCAGTTATTTATTTCTTACCAAATATCTGATTTTGGTGTCAAAGGTCCATTAAATTCTAAAATTTCCGGAGCTACAAAAACATCCAATTTTTTTAAAATGTAAAAAATTGGCATATTTAGATTTAGATACTAACCGACATAATCCGGTGTCCCTACAATTTCTCTCAGATTTTTTGGCTGTTTATTTTTCTTGCTTTTTTTCTTACTAGGTTGTTTGCTCTTTCCATTTAATTCAATACTGGTATCACAATTATTGTGATCATTATCATCAAGGAAAACATTGTCAGTGTCCTTATCAAGAGAATTATTCGAAGAACTTGAAGAGTTATACAAAAGTCCAAGGTTTTCCATCAATTCTTGAAGTTCAGGATTCTCATCAGAATCTCCACCAGACCAAGAACTGAGTCGGCGACTCAACTCAAAATCACACAATTTGATATCACAAAGTGGAAATTCGCCCATTAAAAGCAGATTTTGAGGCTAAAAATTATAAATATTATTAATATTATAAACTTTAGTTTACAAATTTTAAGACTAAAGTAATTTCACTCTTTTTTGATTGAAAAAACCCCTAATTTTTGGTCCTGTATGAAATTAACCCAAATTTTTTTTTAAATTCTAGCATAAACTCAACTAAACTTAAAAAATTTTGGGTTAATTTCATCCAGGGGTAAAATTATACCACAAATATAGAAGGTAAATTCAACCAAAAATAGAGATGAGATTAAATAGGAGTCTTTTTAAAAAGAATCAAGTTCTACTGGAACTCTTATCTCTTTTTTCATTTTTAAATCCTGGTTTCCGTCCACTTTATGACATGACGAAATCAAGGTTTTCAAAAAAAAAAAAATTGTGATAAAATTTCACTTTATATCATAAAGAATATAATGTAAATCTCCTATCGCTATTTGAAAAATTTTGGGAAAAATTTCATTTTAAAAAACCGAGTAGAGGTTAAGCTAGAACTTACTGGTACCCTGTACCTGGTAAATAATAACAAATAAAATTTCCAATAATATAAGAATAGGAATACGTTAAAGGGTATATTCGGCTTTCAGTCCTTTGCATGTTAAATCTCATAAAGGCCAGAAAGCCCATTAGAACCCAAAGATATCCTTTCTTTGAAATTGAAATATCTAACTTTATTATTTCTCAAAACTCTTGGATATTTTGCTTATTATCAAGAAAGATCAAAACAATTTCAAATTTTGAACTGCTTTTTCAAATGCAATTACTAGTAGGGTACTTATGCTTATCTACCTAATTCTTGAAAATTTCACAATTCTACGAGTATGAATATACCAAAATATTTTTTAAAAGTATCTATTCGGCTTTCAGGCTTTTCCATGTTAAACTTCACTTAAAGTTAAAGGCCAGAAAGCCCTATAAAACCCGAATATATTCTTTCTTGTTATATTTTCTAAATTTTCTAAAAGTAGAGTCATAACTATAGGTAACTTACTTTAATGTCTAAATGAGCAATCCCAAGGAAAGTGTGTAAGAAATCGAGTGCTGTGAGTAATTGCTTCATATATCTTTTTACATCCCGTTCATAAAGGACTTGATCTTGGTCCAAAAGTGACTGCAAATCTCCCCCTGGAGCACTGAAATTAATTATCAAAATGTCAAATTTTTTTATAATTTCCTTATAAAAATGTAATTTAAATCAAATTCAGATGATCTGATAGTGATACTGGTACAATTAAAAGTAAATTGAAATAATAAGGAAAGGTTCAGTGGGTCAGGTTTTTAATTAAACCATGACCATAGTTGGACGGATGAGGATACAAATACCAACTGTATTCTGAATTCTGTATGACAATCTCATTTTTTTCAAAATTCAGGTAGGGCTTGAAGATTTTGTAAATTCAACCAATACATATAGGGTGAAATTAAACTTGAGCTTATCGAAAAATCTTGAATTTATAAAGGGTAGATTACAGTACTATACCTGCCTACTGTTTATAAAAATACATTTTTATATAGGTCTGTAGACTCTCATACATTTCTAAATCTAATCATGATTTAAATTAGTTGAAAAAGTTGCAAAAATTTGATAGATTTGACTAATTTTGAGATCAACAATTGTCAAAAATAGCCATTTTTTCGAAAAATTAACTCTATTGTTAGATTCTTAGCTACTGATTTTGCTTAAGTTTATCATAAATGTTATAATTTTTTCAAATGGTTCTATATTCAGAGCTAAGAATGTGATATTTTTGACAAAAATTTGGCTAAAATTTTGAGCATTTCGAGACAAAAGATTCAAAAATTGCCAATTTTTCGAAAAATTGACTACCTATTGCTAGAAATCTTTCAAGATGATTGTCATTAATGCATTATACAGATATTACTAGGCTTTAATCAACTCACTAGAAGTTGATTATTAATTGTGCGAGCAAAGCAATGAAGATATCACAAGTT